>APFE031676661.1:0-34642 GCA_000404065.3 Pinus taeda | reverse complement strand
TATAGAAATTTTCTAAGGTGAAACAATATATGTGCAAGAGATGACAAAAGGCAACAATTTAAAAATTTAAAGGAATTAACTAAGACAAATAGTTTTAGTTAATTAATCTCTTTAAATAATTATAACTTTGCAATAGCTTTCAAAGAGATTGATATTCAATCTATTCTTACCCAGACTTCTATGTTACCTTGAAGATGTGCATAGAAAACTTAAATGAATACATAATTGAATAATCAGAAGAACTCACAAAGATACACAAACTGCTCAAAATGAAACCATAATCCTTCTATTAACTTTAGAAATAGCTCAGAAAGTAACAACCATGTTCACTGGTTCATCACAAGGGTTCAACCCTTTCTTATTTGAACTACAAAATATTTATAGAGTTTGACTTTCAAACATATCTAAACTGGAATCAAAATTTACTATAAAATATAATATTATCCAAAATATTTGGGATATTACAAAAATAGAACTAAAAATAGTGGATCTGAATTGATTTTGAGGGCTGTTGTTAATGACTATAGCTAGAAATCTGCTTTTGTGTTCACTGCCCCTGAAATTATGTTGTTTGCTGCTAAAATTTTGTTGTCTACTCCTGAAATTTAGCATTTTGTTCCTATTCGATGAGCTCACATAGTTTATCCCATCTCTTTTAATTAGGGATAGAAAAAATTAATTTTTTTTATATGACTCATCGACTTCAATATATTTTTCAAAAGTGGGCCTAGTTAGAAACAAATGCTTAATTTCATGCTGAATTAACAAATCATAACTTAAACCTTCAATGAAAGCTTTCTGAGTAATAATTCTTCTGATTTTGGCAAATTTGGTCTTGTCCACTGCTATATCATGTAACCTTTGTTGATACTCTTCAAGTGGGATCAATTTGCCACTTCTATCCTGCAAACCTGGAAGTCCTTTCTGATGTAAAGCATTGAGTTTCCTGTGAAATTTCTTGATCTGAACCTCCAAATTTTGGCACTTGTTCTTGAGTTGTAGCATCAACTTTCTTTTGGTTAGAACCTTTCTGACCTCCAAGACAACTTCAGTTTTGTCTTCAATGTTGAATTCTTTAAGCTCATCTTTTGTCTTGGAGTTTACGACTTTGATTATCCTTGCAACATCTCTAGGTTTGTGATTCGGGTCCTTTATTTCTGCTACTATTGCTTGTGACCTATGCAATAAATCTTCTTGCTAAAAAATAATTTCAATTGAAGGCCATAACTCAGTCACTGATACATTAATGACTATCCAAATATTTTCTTTAGCATGAACAATAGTTTGTGCAATTAAAGATTCATTTTCATAAATTTCTAATTGTTGAGTTAATTTATAATTCTTTTGAATCTCAGCCAAATATGCATTATCAAACTTAATATTCTATTCTTGAATTTTTTGGAGTTGCATTTTGAGTTTCTTGATTTCTTGATCCTTTAGAGAGATGTGTCCCATGGCCTTTGATAGTTGTTCGACTGAGTCAGTAGATTGTGCTTCTACTATAATGGTTGTTGTTGTAAATGTCCTTACTACTGAAGTACCCACTATAGAAATAGTAGCTATAGGAATGGCGGTTGAAATACTGAGTCGCTGCTCTTTTTCTTTTAGGAGTGATTCCATGCCAGCGTCCATTTTCTGAATTTGAACATTTTGTTCAACTATCAATTTGAACATATTTTCTTTTTCCTTTTCAAGTTGACCAACTTCCTTAGCTTGTGGATGTTCAGTAGTAGGAATTTTAAGCTGGTTCAATGCTTGAATGTCAACATTCTTATTTTTAATCATCTCTTCTGCTACTTTGATATTACTAGGATCATATCCTAGTTTGATCACCAAATCTTCAAGAGATTTGATTCTAGTATCTTTAGCCAGAGTTGACATTCTCTCCATTTTCAACTGTCAAGGAAGCTTACAGTTTAGAGTCCACCATAGTTGAACTTGTTAATGTGGAATTTATCATTTCACAAGCCTGCTTATGCAGGTCGATTTGATCAATGGCATGAATTTGCTTGGTGTCAAAAGAAAAAGTCGATGTTTTGTAATCTTCTACACTTTTAGGGGCTAGAACTTTAGGTTCCAAGAAAGCTAATTGAAACTGTCCCTTCTCAGTATCAAGTGCAAACAAAAGTTCGTGTTGTGTAGTAGAATACTGCTTCCAAAATTCTGAATAAGTGGTGGCCTTTAATGCTTCATTTTTCCTTTTAATTTCTTTGTATCTAGCAAAATATTTCGCTGCATTGTATCATGAGAAACATGAGAGGTAGGAGAATCTGTAATTTCTTCAATCCATGAAATAGAAGTGGTGGGAAAACCCGATAACACCACTATGGCTTACTCCTGTGAACTGTTGTTCTTTGAGGACTCCTTACGAGTATTTGTCTTCTTTCTCCTTTTAAAAATTGTGAAACATGTCACTTGAGTTTTTGAGTCTGTAGGAGACATAATTTCTCTTGGTCTTTTGGTTTCCTTCTCTTGAGGTACTAGAGTCTGTGAATATGTCTGACTAACAATTTGTTCTTCAACTTCCTGTAATGTATTCTCCTGCCACTCTTCTTGATTTTCATACTATTTTATCTCTAGCTTGGTTGTATGTACATATGGAGTTGTTTTCTTCTCAACTCTCAACCTCTAAATAATCCCCAAGGGATCGTAGGACTAGGTAAAAATCAACTTGAATTTCATTTGCTTTAATAAATTATCCGCCTCCTTTGTTGTTGCTCTAGTATTGACAATGAAAGGGTCAATCTGTGCCTTCAACTTGAATCGAACTTTCTGCTTCCTAGATACAAAATGCAAATCATCCATGTTCATCATTTGCCTGATGTATTCCAAGTCAAAGATCTTGATTGGCACAAACACTGGTAACCTGTAAGGAGGAAGTTCACATCCATACATTCTAATCTCTATGTAATTCTGATAGAGGTAGCAGTGTCCAATTTTAGCTTGCTCAGTAAGTTGCATAATTCTTCTTATTTCAAATGAAATTCTTGGTATAACATCACTATTGAGAAGACATAAAGACATATGCAAAAGTTGGTTTACATAATCACTGAAGGAATATACTTATTTGTTCTTCTTTACCAAGGAAGTCCAATGAATGACTGAATGAGGCTTTCGTTGTGTATCATACTTCTGCAATGGGAACTTAAACCTATCTGCTTGATGAAATAAAAGTAAATACACAAGAACTGACTGATGTTTAAAAACTCCTTTAGTAGAAAACTTTAAAAACTGATCATGAATATTGTCTGCCAAAAATTGCTTGTAGTTGAAAATCAATGAGGGCTTATTACCAACAGAGAATATTGATAAAAACCCCAATATTACTCCATCGACCCATTGATCGGTATGGTAGCCTAACAAACATGCAACCATATAAATGACTTAACTAGACATTTATGGAAATATTGAAGTGGAATATGGCGGATTAGTCCTAGGAACCTCAAAATTCTCAGGTAAGAATGACTCAAAGATTTGGGCTCGCTGAGGAAATGTGAGGTTTTGGTAAATATCCATGAGGGAATCAGTAGAAAAAGGGTGCAGAGGTGCTAAAGGATTGATTTGGAGTGCTTGGCATATGGACTTAGGAGTAATGGAAAATAAAACTTCATTATTTTGGGTAATTACAATCCTCTTGTAGGTTTTAACCCCGTATAGAAATTACCTGCATACGAATTCTAAGAACAGAAAATAAACAATGCGAGAGCATAACACATAAAACACATATACATAGAGATTTCCCCTGGATCCCAAAATCGGGTCTACCAACGTGATTTTTTCATTATGTTCCTTTCAATGTTATAATACATATATATACATGCCGAAGCATCCAATACCATGGACCAAAAAACCATTGTGCCCAAAACCATAGATAGGTTTGTCCCACCTAATATAGGGTCCCAAAAAAATTTCCGCGGGGCACTGCCCCGGACCCCACAGAGGGGGGCTACCCGCCGCCCTCAAACTCCCTATGCCCCCCCTACTGCGTAATCGGCACAACGAAGGGGGGGTTCCGTCGTGGGAAGAATATAACACAACCCAACGTTCTCCCACTTGTTTTCTTTCCACATGAGAGCTTAGTCATTTATCTAGCCCTGCAATGCCCATTGTTTCTCTACAATAAGAGAACTTCTCAGAGCTCACAAACTTTGTCAATGCATCTGCAGTATTCTTCAAAGTGTTCACCTTTACCAGCAACACCTTTTTGTCTTCTATCATATCCCTCACAAAGTGATATTAAACATCAATGTGCTTTGTCTTTGAATGGTAAGCAGGGTTCTTTGCCAAGAAAATTGCACTTTGGCTGTCACAATCTATCCTTTTATAGCTCCCTGTATTAACCCCATACTTGAACCACAATCTCTGCAACCAAACTGCTTCCTTGCTTGCATGAGTAGCTGCCATGTATTCTACCTCTATAGTTGATAGTGCCACTACAGATTGTTTCTTACTCATCCAACTGACTGCATCTCCAAATATATTAAACACATACCCACTTGTAGATCTTCTCTGATCCAGATCTTCAGCCCAATCTGCATTAACAAAGCCACGAATATCCAAAACTTTGTCCAATACTAGTTTTCCTTGGTAGCACAAACCATAATCACTAGCGCCACACAAATACCTGAAAACCCGCTTCACTGATGTCCAATGCTCCTTCCCTGGTTTTGACATAAACCTGCTCAATACTCCCACTGCATGTGCAATGTCTGGTCTAGTACAGACCATCGCATACATCAGGCTACCAACTACGCTTGCATATGGAACACGGGACATGTCCTCCTCCTTTTCTTGTGTCTTGGGACACTGTTCAATAGATAATTTTACACCTACATGAATAGGAACCTTCATCGGTTTACTATCCTGCATATTAAACCTTTGCAGTATTGTCTCGACATACTTCCTCTGGTTTAACCAGAGCTTCCTCTTTGCCCGATTCTCTTTTAATTTCCATGCCCAAAATGTTTGCAACACCAAGATCTTTCATGTCGATTTGGAGGACAATTGGGTCTTCAAATCCTGGATAATTTCTTTGTCATTTCCAACCAGAAACATATCATCCACATATAAGACCAAATAAATAACACGATCACCAATTAATTTAAAATACACAGAATGATCTGCTTTGCTTCTGATGAAGCCAAGTCCCCGTTTAAATGTATCAAATTTCTGATACCACATCCTTGGTGACTGTTTTAACCCATATAGAGACTTCTTTAATTTTCATACCAATTCTTTCTTACCCTTCACTACAAAACCTTCAGGTTTCTTCATGTAGATCTCTTCTTCCAGATCCCCGTGAAGAAATGTTGTCTTCACATCCATCTGTTCTACCTCAAAATCATAAGTTGCAGCGACAGATAAAAATAATCTAATAGAAACTACCTTGGCAACAGGAGAAAGAATATCACCAAAATCAATTCCTGACACCTAGGAATAACCTTTTGCTACGAACCGAGCTTTGTATTTCTCCACCTTTCCTTTTGCATTTGTCTTCTTCTTGAAGACCCATTTGCTGCCAATGGGTTTCCTTCCAGCCGACAACTCCACCAGATCCCAAGCCTCATTTTTGTGCAAAGATGCCATTTCATCAACCATGTCCTCTTTCCAGAGTTTTCCATCTTCTAAATCTACTGCTTCCTTCACATTTATGGGATCATCATCAGTAATAGTTAAAGCAAAATTTGAACAAAAAGTAGATGGACTATACCTTTCTCACTGCATTCTTTCTCGAACTGATCTTCTCACAATCGAAGTTTATGGCTCTTCACCTTCTGATTCCTCTTCTGCTGTAGAGTCTAATTCTTCCTCCTTTAACTCAAACTCTATGTTCTCAGGTTCCTCTAATGGGACTTCATGTTTAATAACATTTTTCACCTCTCTGAACACGACATCTCGGTTGTACACAACCTTCCTTGTTACTGGGTTCCAAAGCTTATAACACTTTAAACCATCCTTATCTCCAATAAAGATGCACTTTTTAGATTTACTATCCAACTTTGTTCTTTTCTCCTTTGGAACATGTACATATGCATCACATCCAAATACCCTGATATGTGAAAGAGAGTTTCTTACCAATGCATACATCTTGTGGAGTCTTATCCTCCAACGCTGATGAAGGTGATCTGTTGACCAGGTAACATGTTGTATCCACCGCCTCTGCCTAGAATTCTTGTCCTAACCCAGTACCACTGAGCATGCTTCTTGTCTTTTCCATCAACGTCTTGTTCATTCTTTCTGCAACTCCATTTTGCTCAGGTGTGTATGGACTAGTTTTTTGTCATACTATACCACACTTTTATAGAATTCTTCAAATTCCTTGCTGCAAAACTCTCCACCGTTATCTGTCCTCAACACCTTTATCTTCTTCTGTGTTTGGTTTTCTACCAGAGATTTAAATTCTTTAAACCTGTCAAAGACTTCAGATTTCTTCTTGAGGAAATATATCCATGTATTCCTTGAGAAGTCATCTATAAATGATACATAGTACAAAGATTTACTAAGTAATAGAACCTTCACAGGTCCAAACACATCACTGTGCACAAGCTCTAATATGTTTCGCCCTCTTACCACTAGAGGGGAAACTCACCCGATTCTGCTTCCCATATACACAATTTTCACAGAAATCAAAATCTAGAGAGTATTAGTCATACCTTCTAACATACCTTTACCATGAAGTATTCGAAGGCCCTTCTCTCCAATATGTCCAAGCTTTTGATGTCATAGCATGATCTTTTCTCCAGAGACCGCTAGACTTTCTTCTCCACTTTCAGGAACCACCGAACTGTTGCACCCATCAACAAAAGTGCTACCTTGCAACTTGTACAGAGTTCCAATTCGAGCTCCCCACATCAATACCAGTGCTCCCCGAACCATCTTGTAGGTATCCTTCTCGAACAATGTTTTTACACATGCATCATCCATCTTGCTTACGGAAATTAGATTTCTGGGCAATGCAAGAATGTGTAGAACACTTGGAAGTGTTCTAACCCTTCCACCTTGTAACTTCAACTTTACTTTTCTGCGACCAACGATTCTAACCTTCTTATCATCCCCTAAGAAGACATCACCACCATCGTATTTCTCATACTCACAGAACCACTCTATGGGGAGTGAAGTGAAGTGATGCACCTAAGTCAATAAACCATGCCTCATGTTCTACATGTGAACTTGAAGAAGCCAAGTACACATCCCCACCTTCATCTGAGGTGGGTTTCGCCTCTGTAAAAGGAGCATCATCAGATCCCTTTCCTCTGTCAAGAGCTTTAGATTTACAGTCCCTTTTCTAGTACCCTTCATTTCCGCATTTCCAGCACACCACCTTTACAGGTTTTCTTGGAGATTTAGATCTTCCTCTAGATTTAGATCTCCCACTCGATGACCCTTTTTTTGTTGTTGTTCTGGGACCGTCCTCGTACAGACAAGGCATCACCATTCTGGCTCTCCAATTTTTTCTGTCTCATCTTCTCTGTTAGCAAGGATGAGACTATTTCATCAAACTGCAAGGCAATTGCATTGCTACGTATTGCAATAACCAGAGTATCCCACGAATCTGGTAGAGAACACAACAAACTGATGCACTTATCTTCATATGAAATTTTAATATCAATAGATAATAACTGACTTACCACAGTATTAAATGTGTTCAAATGCTCTGTCACCAAGTCTCCATCTTTCATCCTCATTTTATACAACTTTTTCCATAGGAACGGTTTATTCACCAGAGACTTTGATTGGTACAAAGTCCCTAACCTATCCCACAAAGCCTTCGCCATAGCCTCCCCTGATACATTCAGTAATACTGAATCTAAGACACAGAATCGTATTGTGCTCTTTGCCTTCCGATCCAACTTCTTCCATTCTTCATCAGACACTCCCGTTGGTTTAGTACCAAGATCTACCGCGATCCACTGATTTTTGTCCACCAATAGATTCTCCATCTTGAGTTTCCACAACTCAAAACTCTGACCATTAAATTTCTCGATCTCTATATTTCCATTGCTTGCCATCTTCTTTCACAACTAGAATCGATCCCGCAAATCTCCCACTAAATAGGGTCTACCACAGGCTTGAGTGGAACCCCTCAGCAACAAAGGCATCCTCTTGAAGCCAAAAAAGCTCTGATACCAAATGTAGGTTTTAACCCCGTATAGAAATTAACAGCATATGAATTCTGAGAGCATAAAATAAACAACGCGAGAGCATAACACATAAAACACATATACATAGATATTTTCCCCTAGATCCCAAAACCGGGACTACTAGCTTTATTTTTTCATTGTTCCTTTCAATGTTACAATACATATATATACATGTCGAAGCATCCAATACCATGGACTGAAAAACCATCGCGCCCAAAACCATGTGCTAAAACCATGCACAAAACCATAGATAGGTTCGTCCCACCTAATATAGCGTCCCAAAAAAAATTTCCTGGGGAAGGAAACACTCCAAAATGCTCAATTCATTACTAACATCTAGAAACTTCTAGTTTCCCAGTTGTAGAGTTCATAAAGATCGAATTTGCACTAGGTTTATGAGATCTTATATTGCATACCTACCAGAGGGAGCTCGTCTAGGTTGGCTACAGAGGGTAGCATAGGGCTTTCTGTTATCACTCAGGTTGTCCCTAGGCTCCTGTAGGGATACGACCGAGGTAACCACAAAACAATCTTTGGATTGCAGGTTCTAGCCCACCTGCAATCAGAGAGGGCTCTCTCTTATGATTCAACTTTGTTGATGATTTTAGGCTAGCTTTTGTTTCATGGGTTTTTGTTTGTGTTTGGATGGAAGGTAGAAATTTCAAGCAAAGAGGCAAGGTAAGATGTGATAAGTTTCAAACCATTGGGCATGGAGTCATGGATTAAGGCTTGCTGTTGCGTTTTCTTGGTCACAAGAGGATTAAGGAGCGGGATAGCCACACATGATACAATTATCAATTTACTGAAAGGATGGAATGACGATCAGAGATGAAAGGCAAAGGAGAATCTTTCATCAAACTGAAAGAGAGGAGAAGTGAATGAATGGTTATCTAGGAGCAGCTAAGAATTCCTAAACTCTCATTCATATGTGAAAGAAACAGCGTAAACAAGATCATTTAAGTATACATGTTCATAACTATTTCTGATGAAAACATGAAAAATTGCAGAAATTGAGCTTAAGGTGTAGTTTAAACAAATCCTAGGCTATTCTTTTTTTCTGCAATTTAGATGGCGGAACGGTGGTAAAACAAAACATGAAAAATTAATAGAGTTGAGAAACACTTATTGAACCATGTAGTAGCACAGGAATTCCACAATCACTCCTCGGCCAATTAAACACATCAAACAGTTTCAGAATCCATGCTTTCAGCAGTCTTTGATTATAGAAAGTATGACAGTTACAGTGCGGATCTCTGCTTGAAGAAAATGTCGAGATACCAAAGATTAAGCAACTTCCTCGACTCACCAACCAACCCCTACTCCATCTTTCAGGGTAGTATATATAAGAAAAATATCAGAAGTCATTTATTATAATTGACCTAAACAGGTCTGCCGGAAAAGCTTTTTCTAAAAACCTAATTGTCGCTGGAATTAAATGCAGGTAAGTCCTTTAGGCTGCGCTAGAGGTAGCTGAATCAAAAAGAGTGCAATGTGGCCCTTGGAGGCTCGATGCAGTACTGCTGGAATAACTGTGCTTTGGGATCTGTAGTTCTGTTATGGTGCGAGTTAAATGTGCAATAACCATGATTTGAGATTTTTTGAGTGGCCTCGCCCTCTTTCTTTGACTTTGCTGGAAGGTATTAAATTTTCTCCTGCTTTGGGCCACTGTTAAGATCTTCGCTGATACTCTTTGCCGCTACATTGATGGTCTCCGCCACTTGCTGATACTCTTTGATGTGCTTTTTCCCTGTTGATTTGATCTGATACTCTTTAATCTTTGTCTCTGGTCCTTTCCTGTCTTTAAACCGGATTACTTTGGCAAAATCGGGCAATTTCGGGCTTTTTCGGCGCAGAACGGGCCAAGGAATCGAAAGATTCCCTAAAGATTCCCCAAAACGGCCTATTTCCTGTAGCGAAGCACGCTTCGCGCTAATCGCGCATCGAAAAATGCCTCTGTTTCTTGTTCCGGAGCTCCAAAGCACGATTTTTCTTCCTGCGCGAATTTTCGGTTTTTTGGCTGCTGACGTCAGCAGTACGGCGGATGACGTCAGCCTGCTGACATCAGCAGTGGGTCCCTGGTACAGATGTGACGTGGCAGGGTGCTCATACTTTAATGTGATGCGATGAACTTTTCCGATGCGATCACAATATCGCATCGGCAGGGAACGAGAAGGTATTTACTTTGGACATGCGATGCTTGCGACTGCCGATCGCCGATATCGCGATATCACATCGGGTAACAAAGGATGGGGCACAACTATGTGGTGAGAATATTGCGATATGGCGACGCGAGATGGCTTACTAGGATCTGCAGAGTGTTAAGGAAATCAGCAAGGGTCTATTGCGGTCAGATGGAGTGAGTACGTGCGTTAGAAAAGCATTTGAGGCCTCAGAAGGGGTCCGATAACCTACAAAGGGATTTTATACTTTGGAAGGAGTATATTGCATTTAGAAGATGGTTTGAAGGGGCAGCATGAGGACTCTTGCCAAGTTTCAGACAAACTAAGCAATTCCCGGGGGTACTTATGGTTATTTTTCAACCAGGGGGAGGGATATTTACATAGGGGATGATTTACATAGTTTTAGTAGAGGGATGAGAAAAATATAGGGAGTTAAATAATAATGTCAGTAGTCAATATGGAGATGGTAAGAAAGCACTAAGTTTGGGAGACCTTAGGCTGCCACGGGGGAATCGAACCTTATAGAGAGAGTATGGAATTTCTTTGAGTGAAGCAGATCTTCACCCAAGCTAATGACATGAAAATGATGAAACTTAAGAGGTATCAAGAAGATCTTGACCTCTTTTTGGGGAAATTAGTTAATGATTTGGGGGAGATGGAGAAAGGAAGTTAGTTATGCCTGTTTTGAGCTTTTCACATAGAACTGCCTGGTGATTGTGTCCTGAGTAGAGATGACACCTGAAAACCTAGAACTGATCAGCAATCAAGATTCTGCAACCTCAAAACTACCTACCCAGCCTATTCACCTAACATTTTTTCTTCTTTTGGTTTGGGTGCACTTAGAATTGCAAACCCATCATTTCAAAGTTTTTTTTTTATGCTTTCCTATCTACAAACTACCCTTATTTCATCCGAGGGCCCAGATTAAGCAGTTGGGCTCCTTTGATTCTCTACCTATCTAAGAATCCGCCAAGATTAAGCTGTTTGAACATATTTTCATTCTCTATATTCTAAAACAGGAAATTGAAACCTAGGGAGACCAAGGTTAAGCTGTTTAGACCTCCCTTTAACTGAAAATTGTACAACACTGGAATAACTTCTCAAAATTTGGAAAGCAGTTAGATGAACTCTGAGTAGCCTTCTTCGTTTGGTGACTGTTAAGCAAATATGGAGCATTGCAACATGCAAAGTATGACATATTTGGTCTGTAAAAATGTCAATCATGAAATATGAGTAACCTGCTGCAGCAGGAGGCTAACACTTTCTATAACTAGTTTCGACTTGCCTTTAGATGAAGACAACACGAACAAGAATTACATACAAGAGTGATGAATTACTAGAGAAACGACGATCACTCATTTATGAAGATTGTTGCGTGATTGTGGAATTCAGAATTGCACTGGTGTTGTGGGGAGCTGAAATGGCAAAAGGGAATATGCAAAGTAATGTGTGGTTTTTAAATGAAGGGATTCAAATGAATAAAGAGGTTATAACCATTTTTTGGGCTCGTCGAATTAATTATTTAGACATTGGCGCGAAGGATTAATGATAAAATGATTATATGAACGTTTGGCGGGAGGAATTAAATGTTTAAAAAGCTACATGGTGAGAGCAAATAAGAGAGGGATATGTGGTAAGGTGTGAGTGGGCGCAAGAGCGGTGTGGGAAGGATAATGGTTTTCGGAGGGGGGTGGGCGGTTAGTGGTTTAGGAGAGGGGGAGTCCTAAACTCATCCAGGAAGCGTCACGTATGAGTGGGCGGTAACATGAATCTACTTTTCGGACCCCCCTCCCCTCGTTAAACTCCGAAACTGCGGGGGAGGGGGGTCCCAAATTCATCCCTCATTGTTGATCTGGGCGGGGATGATCTCCTCTGTTGATTGTCAATCATACTTTGTTGCAAAGTGATAGAACATCAAATCATGCTTTTATTTGCAAAATAGCTTAACTCTTCAGACATAATACAAAGAATTAAATAATGAAAATATAGAACAATGTGCATTTTGAATTGCTTGCAATTTCAAGATATATATATATATTCCCTTTTTATTCTTTTCTTTTGATATTTTTGCTTTATTTCTTTTTCTCATTTTCTTTTCTTTCTCTTTCCTTATATTTCTTTCTTTAGTTTCTATATTTTTTATTTTTCTTTTTTCTTTAACAAAAAGGAAAATGTAAAAAAAGAACTAGGGTAAAAATAAGTTATGACAAACAGTATGTAATAATTCACGATGTAGAAATTTAGACTTAAAAAAACATGGATTAAAATAAAAATCCCTTCTAAATTACACATCATCCATTCATTTCTAATTATATATTACATAAACATGACCATGTGTCCAATGGACTCAATTAAACATAATTTAATGCCTATAAATATAAATGTCCAAGACTAGTCACCAACATGCACAACTAATCCTTCAACAATTAAAATAAGACAACATAGCTAACATGTATAACCTTTTCTCTCTCTTAGATCCCA
The DNA here is from genome assembly GCA_000404065.3 of Pinus taeda. Lineage (NCBI taxonomy): Eukaryota > Viridiplantae > Streptophyta > Pinopsida > Pinales > Pinaceae > Pinus > Pinus taeda. The sequence continues at coordinate 21,840 of APFE031676661.1, read as the reverse complement.
TGCCCTTAAATAGGCCTTAATTTAATCACTGTAGAAAACACTATCATGACTATTAAAAATAATTCACATTCATTGTCCATATGCTCCACCTTCTCCCTAATAACATAAATGGGTTGGGTATTCCCCGATGGGGGTTCCTTTAATGTTCTACCTCAACATCAGTTAGAATGGTGAGCATGCGAGAGCAAATAGTGGCGAAGAGGAAGGTGCCTATGGGGATCCGTGCTCACATCAACACTTGTCCGGATGCCACCCATGTGTGGTGTTTATACCATCTACATGCTCAACCATACCCCATTTTGTCAAATCACTTTAAATATGAGCATGTGGTGGGAGAAGGGCCTCCGTCTGACATTCTCATGGTTCATAGTCATTGGCTCTTGAAACTGATCATGGATGCATTGCACATGAGTTTGGTGTTTAATGTGGGTATTAACATGTGTGTCAGCATGCACACTTTTCCCTGCTTCACTCTTGATTGTTTAGGTGGTCTCTTCGGCCTATTTGGTCCTTAGGTCATAAGCTCTCCCTATAAAGACAGGGATCTCGTCCCAGGGTGGTGAATTTTCTTTGACAGAGAACTTGTCCCACAGTGGCAAATTTTCTACAATGTCGTAATATCTGCAGACCTTTTCCTACCCATACTCCATTACGACTCCACATTGTTGGCGCTCTGCGAACTAGGTGAAGTTTCATTGTTATATTTGCATCCTTTGTGCTCTAGTGTTTGTAGTCATTTTGTTGTTTCTTGTATATCGTTTTGGTTTGGTAGTCTCGCTGAGTTTTGCAGGTGCCCATTTTTTCATCTTATTTTTACATAAAACAACGACAACCCCTTTATTCGAGTTGGTCATTGTGTTACCTTTAACACCCTCCCAAATCGCTGAGTCTGCAATTGCCTCATTCAATTGTTTGGTCCTTGTATGTGGTGTCTGGTACTCAAGCACATTTTATATTTGGTTTTGAACAAATCATGGGTCTAATTTATTTAACGATGCTTTGCATGGTCTCTATATACCTTGCCTACCCACAACGTTAGTGTCTATAGGAATAATACCTAAACCAATATATAAGGCCGCTCACCCTTTTCGTGGTTGACAACGCCTTTCTAACGTGGCCTATTCACTCGAATTCTAGTCCTTATCTACCCGTATTTTCACCTCGTCATTATTATAAACCACAAGTTCCATTGCGGATCACACTAATTGTGTCTAGTCATACCCTAGTTCAGTCAGGTATGGTTTCTATAAGTGTTTTCATGGCTCCTAGGATGCGTCAAGTTAGTCGCAGGGGTGATGCGGCAGGAGCATCCACTTCTCGATGTCGATGTTTGTTCGGATGGCACTCTGTAGCGTATCATTTTGACTTTGTTCCGCCCGAAGTGAGGAACGAGATCCTTTAATTGGAAGCAAGGGAATTTGGCGACAGGTCATATTTCTTTGATACTAAAATAAGTGGCAACAACTTTAGGTTGATTCCCAATCCTGAGAAGTTTCGCAAATGAAATCCTCACTTTCTCCTTTTAGTGGCTCTGCACCATCAACTCGAACCTTGCTCCATATGCTGATCAGGGACAAGCAGGTTGACCACTACCAATTAGTTGTAAGACAAGAGGAGATCAAACGGATCCTCCAGGACATTAGATACAATCTAGATGACATTGTCGCCAAACTAACACAGGTGGAACGCTATGTGGTCTTCGATTCCAGCTCCAGCTTTAACCAGCAGCGTCACACACCAACTATTATCAATGCACCAATAGAGGATTTACACCAAGGTAATTCCAATTCTCGATCTCCAGTCATTATATTAGACTAATTGACTATTATGCCACTTGGCTGCTCATTTTTTGTATATGCTATGTTCACTTCTCTATGTTCTATGGCAATTAATATGTCTCAAAATGTTATATGTGAACACTATTGTTTTAGAAAGCCCACCAGGCATCAATGCAAGTAATTGGCAATGGGCTAGATAGTTAGACAATTTCTATGTATTCTTTAGTGTCTTTTTTGGATAAAACTAGGATCACAAGAGTTATGGTTGCTTAGTCTAGCTATTTAGGGGATCACACAAAGTTTGGGCAATCAGAAGTGATCAATGTAACATGTGTCTTTTCATAATATAAATATCCTTGTATATCTTACAAAAAAAATGCTTGGGTATTACATACAAAACCATAACAAAACCATTTATTGTACTTTTATTGAGATCAAAATTTACAACAAATTAAGTCAAACTCAATCACCATCAAAAGTGTCATAAAACATTTGTTCAATCTTTAAATAACTCAATGGCCTAATATTCGTGCTATCCTATTTGATGCCCTTGGAAGTACCCAATCACCATTATCCTTATAGGTTCTTGTGACTATTCTAATTTTTCTAGTTAAATTCATCTTGCATAGTCTTTTCTCCATTTATCTTATACCCATATGGTCTTTGCAACCTTACTTTCTATCCTTTATACTGTTGGAATCCCCATCATACTTCCTTTAAAAGTTAATAAATGTATTTACATCCATCACCATCTTTTCCTTTGCATGTCATCTATGCATTGATAAATATTCCCAAAATGTTTACCCATTCTCTATCTCTTTTGTCTTCTTATTACAATCCTCCTTATCTTCTTGCAATGTAGTTGACATGTTTTATATCATCTTACATGTCTCACTTTGTCCTCCCTTTGGTTCCATGAAATTCTCCCTATTGGGACTCTTGAAGGTCTTTCCTCATCTTAGTATCCTTGCCACCCATGTATTTATCCTCCCTAACATCAATCAACAATTGAAATTCATAGTATTGTCTCATTTCATGTAAACGTTTTGCTAGAAGTTTCCTTTCTTAGGAGCCCTTAATGCCCTATTACCTCATGTGGTTCTCACTCACCCCATTGTGTCCTTTTTAATACTGCACCTAGATTCTTCCTATAATTCACCTCTTTCCATATATAACTTGGATTCTTCTATATCCATATTCCTATCCTTGTCCTATTCTTATCCTACCCTAAGGGGAATTCTGGTCACTGATTCTATTATTCATTCCTACCTAGAATTGTTTTTTGTTGAATGCATGTACATCAACATACTTCACTATTCCTCGATGTCATCCTATGGAACTTCCTTGTCGACCCTCCACTATGCCCATCGATATCCTTCTCTAGGTCTTGTCCAATCATTCCCTCTATATAGCTAAGTTAACCGTTATTTATATTCAAACCCAAAATTGCAGTTTATACCCACTCCATGTCTACTAGGCTTTCTTTTGACCATTATTATGCTTAGGCTTGATCTTATTTGTCCATTGATAATGATGGATTTTGTTCAATTTGAACTTCTTACCTCAACCTGATATATCCCTTATGCATGAAATAACCTTAATCAAGAGATATTCACCAATCGAAGGTATGAGAAACCTTCCATTTTCTATAGATTAGTTGACCCATTCCACAATCAAAGCCACCCATAGTTTGTATTCTCTTTATTTCTCATTTTCCATTTATAAGACGATAGAAGTTGTTTTCCCTACACAAGTGTAGCCCTTGATCATATTTCCATGATGCCTCTTCATCTTGTGTTTTCTATTATCTATAAGAATTCACATGCCATAACCTTTGCTCTTCTAATCTCTAGATCACTTACAACCCATTTTCTATCAATTTTGATATTTTCCATCTTTGGCCCACTATAATCCTAAGAGAGTAAACTTAACATTCTATTGGTATGATGTATTTTTTTTTAAATGGTGACTTGAATAATGTATTAGCTATATAACACTTATATTTATTTAATAATCCCAAAGAATAGCATGAAGCCTATATGCCTAGTCTCTTACCTTCAATTGACAAATATTTCTTTATTCTCCCTCCAATTTCGTTTTATTGTTCTCTTCTTGTCTTTCTTTTCTCAAGTAATATGATCTTTACTTATGATACATCCCATTGAATATATTCATCAACTTCTTAATCAAATTCATTATGAAATAATTTTTCTTATTTTATGTTATTTGTGTCAATCATATAGACCTAAATGTACAAACTCACAAAAAATTAACTATCGCTATTATTGTGTCCTATACATTTCCTTCCACTTTCCACTTTGTAAAGATCTTTGTTGCTACAAGAATATGTATATATTGTGCCCTATTCAATGGCACACGTCAAGAATTTCAATAGGTTTCATCATATGAAGTACCACAAGAAAATACCATGGATAACCCAATTCCATGGGCTTGTAAATTACAAAAGGTAAATCCATCACATACTTACTCAAAGTAAACCCTTGACTAAGTCAACACTAACCTAATGTTCTTGCCTTTAAACTTGAACAAGGATAAACATCTATTACTTCTCAAGGTTTATTGACAACAAGATGCCTAAATTGTTCTTATAACAATATGCACATTTAAATGTGATATCTCCAACTCCATAGATACCCTACCATTATATGCTTGAGCATATGATATCAAACATCAACTTCATTTCCCACATTACTTCCTAATCCATACCCATACTTGTATTAAGTACAATTATTCATACTCCTTCTTAGATTCATTTGATCACCCTTAATATTTACATACTATTACAACAAAAAAATTTATTCAACCTATCAAAAATTCCTTTCTTATTGTTCTAAAAGTAATTACATTTCTATGTACCCCATTATCTAATGGATAGGAAGTTACAACTCTAATTACTTGAAGTCATCTACAAATGACTTAAATATACAAATGCTTTAATACATGATATAAAACAAATGTTTCCACTAGTATATTGGTCCATCAGTTTATGACTATGACCTAAGTTTTCATTTATCATCATGACAAATAAACCCATTCCTTAATCAAGGTGAACTTAATTACCATTTACCATGTTAAGCTTAAGTTATCAATTTTTTATCGACCAAGATTAACTTAGATATCATTTTGTTTTGGGATTCAACTGCGTTAAGTAAGTCATTAACGTATGACCATTTTCATGAGGGGTAGTCGTAACTGACTAATTTCTCATGGTTTTTGAATAGTCCACTTAGCACTCATTGCATCAGGTGATGCTCACAAGGGTGAAGAAGTGGGATTGAAACTAGTGAATGAATCACATAGCATCAATCATCACTTTCGGGTGTCTCATGAAAATGGTCATACGTTAATGACTTCCTTAACGAAGTTGAATCCCAAAAAAAAATGATATTTAATATAATGCACTGTGAAAACCCCTTAATTCAAATGAGTGAAGGGAACTCTTCTTGAATGGTTCATGAGGCACAATACTTGCTAAGGTTTTGCAAATGGGGTAGCAAGCTAAGTGGGCTTGATTTTGGGGAAAACTCCACAGTTAAGCGCGCTTGAGCTAGAGGCGCTCTGGGATGGGTGACCTTCCGGGAAGTCCTGGTTACTGGGTGCAAGCCCCAGAAGTGATGATTGACGCTATGTGATTCATTCACTAGATTCAATCCCACTTCTTCACCCCTGTGAGCATCAGCCGATGCAATGAGTGCTAAGTGGACTATTCAAAAATCATGAGAAATTAGTCAATTACGACTACCTCTCATGAAAATGGTCATACGTTAATGACTTCCTTAACACAGTTGAATAAAAAAAAAATGATATCTAATATAATGCAGTGCGAAAACCCCTTAATACTTAATTCAAAAGAGTGAAGGGAACTCTAGTTGAATGGTTCATGAGGCACAATACTTGCTAAGGTTTTGCAAATGGGGTAGCAAGCTAAGTGGGCTTGATTGTGGGGAAAACTCCACAGTTAAGTGTGCTTGAGCCAAAGGCGATCTGGGATGGGTGACCTCCCGGGAAGTCCTGGTTACTGGGTGCAAGGCCCGGAAGTGATGATTGACGCTATGTGATTCATTCACTAGTTTCAATCCCACTTCTTCACCCCTGTGAGCATCAGCTGATGCAATGAGTGCTAAGTGGACTATTAAAAAATCATGAGAAATTAGTTAGTTACGACTACCTCTCATGAAAATAGTCATGCGTTAATGACTTCCTTAACGCAGTTGAATCCAAAAAAAAAATTGATATCTTATATAATGCACTGCGAAAACCCCTTAATACTTAATTCAAAAGAGTGAAGGGAACTCTACTTGAATGGTTCATGAGACACAATACTTGCTAAGGTTTTGCAAATGGGGTAGCAAGCTAAGTGGGCTTGATTGTGGGGAAAACTCCACAGTTAAGCGCGCTTGAGCCAGAGGCGATTTGGGATGGGTGACCTCCCGGGAAGTCCTGGTTACCGGGTGCAAGCCTCGAAAGTGATGATTGATGCTATGTGATTCATTCACTAGTTTCAATCCCACTTCTTCACCCCTGTGAGCATCAGCCGATGCAATGAGTGCTAAGTGGACTATTCAAAAATCATGAGAAATTAGTTAGTTACGACTACCTCTCATGAAAATGGTCATACGTTAATGACTTCCTTAACGTAGTTGAATCCCAAAAAAAATGATATCTAATATAATCCACTGTGAAAACCCCTTAATTCAAACGAGTGAAGGGAATTCTACTTGAATGGTTCATGAGGCACAATACTTGCTAAGGTTTTGCAAATGGGGTAGCAAGCTAATTGGGCTTGATTGTGGGGAAAACTCCATAGTTAAGCGCACTTGAGCCATAGGCGATTTGGGATGGGTGACCTCCTGGGAAGTCTTGGTTGTCAGGTGCAAGCCCCGAAAGTGATTATTGACGCTATGTGATTCATTCACTAGTTTCAATCCCACTTCTTCACCCCTGTGAGCATCAACCGATGCAATGAGTGCTAAGTGGACTATTCAAAAATCATGAGAAATTAGTCAATTACGACTACCTCTCATGAAAATGGTCATACGGTAATGACTTCCTTAATGTAGTTGAATCCAAAAAAAAAATGAGATCTAATATAATGCAATGCGAAAACCCTTTAATACAAGATTAACTCAACATGTTCAATACGTTGAAGTATTGTTTATGAGTTCCTTTCTAACAATACTCATATATATGAAATAACCTAGGAAAATATTTGGCCAAGATAAGCCAATGAACAAATGTTGTTGTAATGTATTTGTCATAAATGAGTGTCCCTCAACTTCGTAATGTTCTTCCACCATCAAATCTTCTATGTTTATTAGCTACACAAAAATTGTAAATATCATGTCCATTTTAAGTCTATATGATGTGGGAAAATTTGACTTTTTTTGCAACTTAGCTCTGCTCTAAAAAAATTAGAACTTTGTTATTTCTCTACAATCATTCACACAGATTTGTCAAGACTCTTGTATAGTAATAAGTAACCATTCACATTTAGGTATCCATGCATTCATGCATAAACACACAATATCAAAGCACAACAATTAATGAATTCCTCTTCTCATTAATAAACACTAGAATTGTACATACATAAAAATATTTATTTGTTCTCTTCTAGAATCTACATTCATTTTGGCCATCAGTTCTCATTGCCTGTAGGCTTACAATAAGTAAAATTAAGAAATGCAATATTTTTTCTAAATCCTAAAAGCACTCCATAAATCACCCCATAAATAATTTTTTTTTCCTAAATCCTAAAATCACTCCATAAATCATATTTTTCTAAATTATAAGGTCACTCTATCTATCCCTACAATTTCTCATGCTTTTCAAGGTATATTTTCACACTAAAATCTTATCTATTATGTCTTATCTCTATCTATAGTTGTTTTAGAAATAGCATATTTAAAATGATTTATAATAAGGAAATAAAATTCATTTTCCATGTTGAAGCCTGGTTTGGAGATTTGTCTCCAAAAATATTGTGACTTGGAAACGCTAATGCTCCTGCATCAGACTCCCAAGGTAAAAAAAATCATGACCTCCTAGTCATGTGCCATTAATTTCTGAATCCTCTAGGATCCCAAACTTTGTGTTGCAACTGATCCTCCATATCATTATACGGTTGTGCTTCTGCACCTGGTTCTTGAATTCCATCATAATTCTATTCCTGCTTTTTTGATTGTAAGACATTTGTCTTCACCATGCTTCTACTCTCCATTTCAAGTGAAAAAAATTTAGGCAAGTGATCAAAGCAAAAGCATACAACCAAACAAATATACTTTTAACCTCATCCCTTGCTTGTAGAGTTGCTTCCTGAATTATTTTCCATGCTTTAATCTGCTTATTGAGCTTTGTTTCCATGCTATCAGTAAATTTTGCATCATTTGGCTTTGTTGTATCCTCTTTCATAACAACTTCTAAAAGTTGTCCATCCTCACATTCTGCTTCTCTTGCATACACATGATCAATTTGAGAATTAAAAATAAGTTTTGCCTTTGGTCCATCACCCCTTATGAGTATCCCATTCAAGTATTGTTCTTCATCTTGGATTAGAACAAAATTCACATCCCGCCGCCCCCCCCCAATCTTCCTCTCTCTCCATGACAACTTCAAGGGGTTGTTCTTCACCTATATCAAGACTTGCAATCACAACAAAATCATCAAATTTAAAAACATAAGGGTTCTTAGCCTCATTTGATCTTTCAAACATCAAATCTCCATCAACATCAAATGAGGCTCCTTAGCCTCATTTGAACTGCCTCCTCATACCAGCTGCTCTGAGTTCTTCCTTCAACTTGTGTCTCTGTTTTTGTATCATCTTTCTTGCAAATAACTTCTCAATAGGCCATTTGACCCTTTTCTTCATATTCCACCTTCTTCTCTGGTTCTCCTCATCTTGTTGTAGCGGTTACATAAGCACATTCAACCATGCCTTCACCTCAATGAGTTTCTTCTCAAACTCTTCATCATTCATGTTCCTCATGCCAACTGTCGTGGCATCTCTGTGGCTTCCCTTTGAATTCTTCAAATGACTATCCATAGCCATCTCCATCTTCTCCTCTTCCTCTGTGAGCTTTCTCCTACCCAATATGAATTGCAAATAACTTTTACATTAATAGGTCTCCTTCCTGCTACACACGCCTCACCAAGCTTCCCACTTGTACTTGGTCTTTTGGCATTCCAGGTTCCCTCCTCCGAAACCCCTTTCGAGCACTCCTTGCTCTTCATATTTCTCCACTCACATTTTCTCTTTCCATCACAGCTATACAATTTGTAAGATTTCTCACCACAATTCAACTTCTTTGCTGCTACAATTTGCAAAAAACCTTTACCAAAGTTTGGATACAAACATTTAAATTTACATCTTCAAACATCAAGAACCAAGAACCAAAATCTCAACTTTGATTTTGCAATCATTTGAAAACATTTACCAACTAGAGCATAAATCTAAACCTTTACATCAACCACAAATTCAACTTTTGAATTCCACTTCCCAATAGCTTTACGAACTCTAATACCACTTGATGCAGGAAAAATTGACTTTTCCTGCAACTTAGCTTTGCTCTAAACAAATTAGCACTTCACTATCTCTTACAATCATTCACATAGATTTGTTTGGACTCTTGTGCAGTAATAAGTAATCGTTCACATTTAGATATCCATGTATTCATGCATAAACACACAAAATCAAAGCACAACAATTAATGAATGCCTCTTCTCATTAATAAACACATACATAAAAATCCCGATCTATTCTCCTCTAGCCTAATTCTACATTCATTTTGACCATCGGTTCTCATTGCCCGTAGGCTTACAATAAGTAGAATTAAGAAATGCAATAGCTTTTCAAAATCCTAAAAGCACTCCATAAATCACCCATAAATCACCCCATAAATAAACTTTTCCTAAATCCTAAAATCAGTCCATAAATCATATTTTTCTAAATTCTAAAGTCACGAAATCTATCATTACAATCTCTCATGTTTTTCAAAGTAGATTTTCACATTAAAATCTTATATATTCTCTCTTATCTCTATCCATAGTTGTTTTAGAAATAAAGAAATTAAAATTATTTACAATAAGGAAATAAAATTCATTTTCCATGTTGAAATCCGGTTTGGAGCTTTGTCTCCAAAAAGTTTGTGACTTGGAAGCGCTAATGCTCGTGCATCACTATATAAAACACCATTAACATGCTTAATTGTTGCTTCATTATTAAGATACTCTTATAAGTCATGGACATTCCATTCGAAGCCTAACAATCATGAAAAAATGGAACACACTTTCTAGATATCTAGAAAATCCGTGATCTCCGTTAAATAAAAACTCTTACGTTTTTTTGTTTTATCTATTTTTAATGTGAGACAAACAAATGTATTTTACATATGCTTTTACAAATTTAGTATTAAAGTCATATTCTTAGAACACCATAAACTACCTACTTATAAATCAACTTAATAAAAATACTTAATAAAAATATAAAGTTAACTTAATAAAAATGTAAAGTTAATTACTTAATACTTCTCTCTAATCTTATAATCATTTATAAAGAATGACATCATATTACAAAAACATGATATTTTCAATAATTTATTTATTTATGCTAAGATAATGTTGATCGTAATGTTTGAATCAAATACAATGTTTTAAGTATTGAAATATAAATAAATATATAATTTTATTTTTAATATTTCATCTTTATCATTTAAGTATATATTAATAACATTTTTTTCAGAGTATATTTTTTTTTGACTTATAAAAATTTGAACCTTGAATTTCAAGAACATGACTATACTGAAACTGCAATGTGGACTTCTTCAAAAACATATTTATAAACTTTACTAAAATTTCATATCTTATTAATTAATTTTCAATAATATTAAATAAATTAAAAAAAAAATTATTTACAATAAACTTATAAAAAAATTAAGTTCTTGAAGTGAACCATCATTTCACCATTAATGTATCCCAAAAATACACAATATTAAAAAACTTAACTCATATCTTTTATATTTTATATTTAATTTATTATTTTAAATTTATAAATATATTTTATAATTAAATATTTTGTATTTATATTAATATTATTTTATTTTTAAATTATTATAAATTTTATTAATAATTTTTTATACCATACTTACTTTCTTCGACTTTCTTCATTTCAACTTAAATTCAACTACCTACATTCTCAATCTATATATTTCACCATTATTATCCAAAAAAAAACTCCCAATCTCTCAGAAACTAAATTAAAATTTACTTCAATTCCAAAACACTTCTATTCTCTTTATTTTATTATTTTTTAAATTTATTAAATAATATTTTATAATTTAGTATATTTATATTTTTTTGAGATTGGTAAGACTACATTTCATCATGTCCAACTTCTCACCCCAATTAAGTGCATAATTTGAACCCAACATTCCGATTCAATAGAACTTCATTTCCACAACCATTACATTTAATCTACTACAAATAAACTAAATTTAATATTAAAAAAATTATTTTATTTAAATATTAATTATAAACTTCTTAATAATTATTTTTTACATATTACTTACCTTTGCTTCAAACTTTCCTCATTTTCAACCAAAATCAACCACCTAACATTCTCAGTATATTATTATGAATATTTCCATCTCCTCTTTTCCCTATTACCTAATTATTCTCACTATATTTATTATGAATATTTCCATCTCCTCTTTTCCCCTATTACCTAATTATTCTCACTATATATTGTTATCTTAGCTCACTAAGATTTGCCTTCATAGTTCCTCTCAAATTGTCCTGTTATTAGTAAGTAGAGTCCAAAGCACTCTGCACGTAAGTACAAGACCGATCAAGAATGTTAAATATATATATATATATATATATATATATTTATATTTTAATTAATTAATTAATTAATTTATTTATTTATTTATTTTTTTCTGGGCAAATACTAAACTACTTATATTAAGAAAATGAGAAAAAAAGATATATACAAGAGGACGAAACCTCTGAGAGCGAATGAACAGCTCTCTGTCAAGTTTTCCCTACCAAAAACTGTGTTAACAGGCATTGACATAGTGCCTATTCTCAAAATTACATTCCAGTCAATAGATTTAGACATAATGACGTGGAATTTAAACAAAATACATAAGTAGAAACAGAATAAACAAAGCATAGGTGCCTGTTACAAAAGAAGGGACACACGTCAAAGATTCCCCATGCTGGACGCTTCCGGAACTGGGCGCAAGTGGCAACCACAACAAAAATCATAGGCAGACAGAGCGCAGGTGGAAATCGACCCAAAAAAACCAAAGACGAAACCGCCCGAGATGTGCCTTAATCCTTCCCCGCCTCGGCAACTGCCTGGTTCTCTGATTCCTTCTGCTTAGCTGCTTGCTGCTCGGTCTCCCATTCCGATTCCTCCCTTTCTGGATCAGGCACACAAACCACCTCCATACTCGCCGGTATGTCTTCCAACCTTAGAATTCCTGGAGGGAGAATAGGGTACAGGCGACTACCAAAGAAGCAGGCAGGTTTCTTGTCTTCTTCAGGCGTTTTCTTGGCTTGGGGGTCCGGCACCTGGTGCTGAACCGAACTGGTAATTTCCATATCCATAAGGCTACATATTTCACGGAGGGCTTCATTTTACTCTTTTGAATGAACACCTGTGCTTTCCTCTTCGAGCTTGCTCTGAGAGGAAGGTAGGTAGGAACTTTCTTCCTTGCTACCGCTCTGAGAGGAGTTGTGGGTGTTAGGCTCCTCTGAGATCCTCTTTCCTCTACCTTCTTCACCGTCTTCCTCCGTAAAAACCACAGTAATTAACGTAGAGACAATGGGCTTATTGGTGCGAAGGTAGTATTTGAACTTAACCGTACGCACCGAATTGCTAATGTCCGAGTCTGAATCATCAGAACCAGGAGAGCTGGGCGAGGCGTAAGCCAGCGGGGAGACACGCCTCGGGCTATGGACGCCTCTGCCACCCGGGTTCCCCCTTTGACCCTGATTCCTACCTCTTCGTGGCGAAGCGTAGCCTCTGATAGGCATCCTTAACCGATAATGCTGTAACAGAGTTTGCTTTGCTCTCCTCTCCGAAATGAACAGTAACAGAGAGGACTCAATCTCAAGCTGCTCTCTGCCCCTGAAGCGATTCTGCTTCCCTGACCAGAAATTGGGTTTGCCTCTGGGCTTACCCTCTCCTATTCTCTCCTTCTCTGCACACAAACCAGCATTATCGTGCAGAGCGGAGCTGAAATCCCTTGCCTGTTCAGACAGGCCTGTCAAACTTAACTCTCTGCTCTCGGACATTCTGGCTTCAGTTGTTTTAATTCCTTGGTAGTTCGGGCGAAGGGACTGGCATTGAATGCCATTGATTGCCCTATTAATGAAGTTCATTAGGCGCTTGTCAAGTTGCCTTCGCGCCGAAGGCTTCTCGTGGCAGTCACGTGGCGGGCTTCTGTCAATGTATCACCCGCATCCGGGTAAGAATGTTAAAAATATTACTTTTAATGTGAAAGATGAATTTGTAAAAATATAATAAGGTATAATTCATTACATTTTCTATATCTGATGTGAGTTAAATAATGAAAAACAAAATCACGATATTTCAGCAAATTAATTAACACAATTCATCATATTTTAACATAAACAATATAGGATACAAAGGATCCCTTCAAACTATTTCATTTGACACAATGATTGGAAATGTATACAATAATATAACACGACAAATAGAGAAGAAGGACCATAATTGACTTTCACACCACTTTGGAAGTATCTATGAAATTCACTAAGAAGTGTATTGTATGATTTGAAAAGCGTTAACAATAATATATATATATATATATATATATATATATATATTATACTTACTTTCATAATATTTATATCGACAACATATATATTACTTTAATATTATATATTCTCTTAATTTTTATAAACAAAATAATTTATATTATATTTGAATTATTATTATTTTAATTAATTAATTTAGATAAAAATTAATATATTTAACAAAATGATTAGGTTTCTATTGTATGGCTAACCATTTATCTATAGATTACAAAATTTTCTTTTGTTATCATTGCTATTTCAATATTCCAATAAATTCATAATAGTGCTTTCTTGTCCTTACGAGCTCTCTAGGTTATACTTCTACATTGATATCTTCTATATATATTCTAAAGAACGGACCCAAAAACAAAATACACTTGCAATACATAGACTATGGGAGATTAAACAGGCTTTAAGGGTCCGACTTCATCAACTTCATCTCAAATAACCTCTTTTCATTTGCCCGCTCCTGCACTGGCTACACCACCGTCGGAGTGTTCCTGCCGCTCCTTATTATCAACATCCATCTCAGCAAACATGATTTTTTGAACATCTTTAAAGAAGTCAAAGTTTGATGCCTCGTCATTACTGGTCATCAATTTTGCCTCTAGCTTTGCGAATTTCCTTTCCACCATTGCCTCAAGACCTTTGAGTTTTGCTTCAACCAATCTATCCTTCGCTTCACTTCCACTTTCCATCAAGTCCAGTTTTCTGGAGAGAAGATCAATCTAAACCATTAACAATTTGAATAAGAGCTCCACCGTTTTCTTCCACCTCTCCATTTCAAACTCCATGGACCATTTTCCTCCCATTGCCAATGCCAGGTGATCCAAATGCACACAGATGCGAAGTGAACATCAGGAAACCTGAATGAAGATAGTCAAGGACCCATAGAAGCCTTCTTAAATAGGCATTCCTTTTCCTTTCTCTCGAAAATATTCTCCTCTGTATCTATTAATACTCGATCTTCATAGAACTTCGAATTTGTTGCAAAAGTGTCCTTCACGAGGAGTTGGACCAACATTCTTCTCAGCAAATTTATGAATAATAGTGTGAGGGGTTGCAATTTGCATTGCACCATTAATTTTCCCAGGAGGAATCTCAAAACACCCAGAATCAAAATTGTCCAACTGTCCATTATCGTGATCCTTACATGATTGGACAATATCACTGTGTACGAGAAATTACCATGTATCGACCTAGTTTTATTTAAGGCCTTCAAGTGGTCTCTTCTTAATTATCTTGACAGTGGCTACTAGTTCTGTTGGCTCTTCGATCTAGGATCATTCACATTAAGTCATGGAATGGGGGTGAATCCTTTGTCATTTCCATTAATTTCAATGGATCCACTTTCAAGCTCCACCCCGAAGTTAGCCAATTTGTTTGCCTCACCATTTAGGTGCCTCAAAATGTGAAAGACATAGACTTCTTCAAATTTTCTCAATTGGAGTGCAATTCTTCTTACAATAAGAGGGAATGAAGTATCATTAGTTGTTAGAGACTTAGTGATCAATCTAACAACAATTATAGAAACCCCTAGAATTTTAAACTTTTTTATGTCCCTTTTCGTGACAATCTAGACCTTTCTACAACACTATATATTCGGCTCTGTTGTTTGTGGTTATGCCTAACCCCAAGCATAAATTATCTCATCATATTCCTCAAGGCAATATATCACCCCTCTCACTCTTGCGGCCTCTAATTTAATTATATATTTTATTTACTTAAATTATTTGATTTTTTTTTAAAATAAAAATGTAAATTTATAATCATTTAAAATACGACTGCATCAAATATAGTAGTATTTACATCTAATATAGTTCAAAGCTTTTATGTCAAAACTGTATAAATTTTCACAGAAACAAATATAATTAGTAACTTATTTTCTAAACATAACTTTCATGTATTTCTATCAGTGGTCTACTTAATATATTGGAGCAAAGTATGAACAATTCAAAAGAACATTCAAACTTAGTCAAAATTTGGCATTACACTGTCCTTTTTGTCCCTCTCTTTAATGAGAGGATCTTGGGTCTTCAATCTCCATAGGATTGTGATTTTGATGAACTATTTTGTCTTCCATTAACCCATCTTGAAGTAAACTCCTAGTGTCATGATTGTTGGAGGCAAAGGAGAGAGATTCTATACATTGACATAGAACCAAAAAGCAAAGTTTGTTGCAATCAACCTCTAGATAATCAATTCGTTGTTTCTGAAGAAGTAGTTTCATAATGCTAGCATTGTGTGTGGCATTGGCCTGCTCAAGCTCTATAATTTTTGAGCAACATAGCATAACAACACTACTATCAACTTGATTTATATCTTTATGTCTATGGAGAACCTTTCTAACTTTCATATCATTATTATCCATGACACACCTAGTTATGCCTTCCTCACTTATAAATGATAATTGAAGTAAAAAATCCTAAAATTGTAAAACCAAATTCCAAACACACTAGAGATAATAAGAATTAGAGAGAAATGTTGGATGCTAGGGCTTGCTTGCCTAGAGCATATGAAGTTGTAGACATTAGAGGACTAATTGATCTAGGTGGCTTCAGACACATGCAAAAATCCCAGAGGACTCAGAAAGGGTCAAAATTTAAAGTGGTCAGAATGCTCCCAAACTAGCACCAGATTGAAGCTCTCGTCGCCTTGATTCCAATGGTGCGAATGCCACTCAAATTCGAGCTTGTATGAGGGAGAAAGAGCCAGTCAAATTTTTGTTCAAAGTTAGGCAGTGGGTCAGATTTAAGTGTCCTACAAATTCACCGTCAACCAACGTGGGAACCTAGCTCTCGGAAACGAGAAAATTTGTTGGATACTTAATTTGTCTAATATCCCTTATGTTAGACAAAATTAAAAAAATGTTTATTATATAAAAAAATAAAAAATATTAAAGAGGTGGCGGGCCATGACACCCGCCACCCCCATCGGTCCCGCACCATATCATGAAAACAAATGTTAATTAAAAATGGTCGACAGGCCATGACCCCCGCCGGCCCCAACTCCATCCGTTATAACCAATACACTACTTGCTAGGTGGGCCACCTCTGGTGGACTCAGCCCACACCCAACCTCTGCACACAATGTTATATTTTAAATGGAACTAGTGGGAGTTGAACCCACCGCTAGCAGGTCCACCAGCCCTGCCAATGTGGCGGTCCCACATTGAATTCCACCCACAACACTTAATGTTTACCATAACATAGTTCTAACCAATGTTAAATGCGCCCATTCAAATGGTTACTGCCAACGTAAATGCGTCCAAAAAAAATAAAATAATGCACTTATTTTTGGAGGGATCCGGATTTGATCCACCAACCTTCCCGCCTCGAGTGCTCCAACCTAACCACCATGCCATGAGTGGCGGCTTTGTAAAGTCCGCCACCCCATCACCATTTAAACCCATCTTTCAGTGCGACCGGGGGTAGAATAGGGATGAACGGGAGCAGACCAACAGTGGAACCGTGAGCAGATGCAGTTCCAGGAGGCAGAACGAAGGGACATTTTTTGAGACAAATTTTAATTAATTGTAGGGGGAACCATGAGCGTGGAACAGAGGCAGGCAGAACCATGATTGAGCCCAATTTTCAGGAGGGAGAAATTTTTCCAGTGTCCAAAATCAACAAACTTTATGTCAATCCTACACCTCTTAGCTACACAAACCTGATGGCGCAGACAGAATTTTGATTTGAGCAACAGATCTTCAAATGACCCAGATAAGTGAATCTTTGAGGAATCTTAGGGGAATTTAAAAGATTCCTGTAACTCGAGATTTTCACTTTGTTAGAATTCAGAAATTTGACAGTTGATTTTACACTATTTGATGCCACGAATCTAATGGTGTAATTAGATTTTCTATTTGGTCATTCCAATTTTCGGCCACTTTTCAAAGTGGAGTGTAGGTGTCAGCATTCAATGTGTGAGTAGTCATTTTCATGATATTTGATGCCACGAGGATTGATGGTACATCCAGATCCAGTAGTTATCATCCTTTTCTTCACATAACTCCTTGATGTGAGGTATATGCAGTGTGATCATGTACTTCTTTGTCTCTTTGCTTGAGATGCATTGTGCTGTATAGAACCCTGTTTGATGTTTGATGTGGGATATTGTTTTGTTCTCGATGTGAGATGTACTTATTGTCATGTTTTGATTGAGATCCCTTTGTCATCATGTTGACAGGATACTCATGTGTCGCCATGTATGTTTGAATTGAGATCTCTTTGATGCCATGTTGGTGGTATGCTCGTCATTAACGTACGTGAAATTATGTCATGTTGATAGGAGTCCTTTTTTTGAATGAGAGTTCCTGCAGTGGAACATCTCTTGGAGGGAATCCTGCGTGAGGACATATTCCTTGTATGATAGAGAAAACACATGCATTTACATCATCACCCTTTCTAGCACTTAATGCAGCGACCTACACCATCTTGACATCGGGGCTCGGAGACGTAGTCCCTCCTGGACGAACTCCGTTATCAACGTCTTGTGTTTTATTTTGTTGATTCTTGTCATGTTCCTTCTTCTTTACAACATACATATATGTTCCTTTATGCTCTTTTAAATGCAATTCTAACCACATCACGAAAGTAAAAAATCTTGGTTAAATCCAGGAGTTGAGTCAACTCGGATCAAGTTTGGTATCAGAGCGGTCTTCACGTGGATGTGAATTGAAAGTGTGAACAATGGAACGTGCAGCAATGGAGGATGACAAAGCTATGTACGAGATGATGCTCAGAATTTCCCAAAAGGTGGAAATAATATATGAAGCTCTACAAAAAGAGACAGAGGAAAAGCAACGAGTGCAACTTTAGTTGTGAGCCACAAAAGAGGCCCTGGAAGAACTGAAGCACAATAGCTAGAGTCTTCAAGCAAATAACGTTGAATTGAAGATGCTTCTACATGAAGAGAAAGAGAAGAAACATAGTTTGCTATGACAGTTGCAAGCTAAGGATGAGGCCTTGGAAAAGCTGCAGCGTGACCCATGTGAGGTAAAAAGTAGTTGTCTGACTTCATGTATGTTTCATGATGATGATTTCGCTGTTTTTGAAAATCATACCATAGGAATTGGCTCCAAACTGTTGAAGAGAATGGGGTATGAAGGAAATGGCTTGGGCATTAATGGCCAAGGCATTATCAACCCCATCAAAGGAGAAGAATCACCTCATCAGGCAGGACTTGGGTATGTCAGGAAAGAAGTTGGGGAATCCTCCATGACAAACAATGAACCACAAACAATAGATGATGAGCAGCCCTCATCAGTTCTTTCCAACTCAACAGGGAAGGTAAAAGATGTTGATTTCCCTTCAGTTTCATCTTTACATAGTATGACTTCTGTTGGAGATGTGGAGATACCAATTACAGGGAAAAACATGAGGCTCCTTACCAGGATGCAGTACAAGGAGGAATAAGAATTTGGTGGTAATAACCAAGGCATAACTCAACCATTTGAGGTTGTGCAGATACCTCGATTTGTAGGCTTGGGATACACCGAAGGAGAATGCTCAAAGGTGTCAAATTCTTCTAAGACATCGTCAAAATCGTCGAGGAAAGATAATGATGGGAACACATCACCATCATCCCATGGCAGTGCCCATTGTGGGCAAAGTGCTAAGGCAAGTTCTCATCGCCATAATGACACCAGAGGCAACAAGGAAAGGTATAACCAATCTCAATATTTGAATGCTCATTTCAATTATAATCATGTTGTTAATGATGGACATAAATCAAGGCATCGAAAAACATGTACCTTTTGTGGATTACATAACCATACATTTGTTGAGTGTTAGAAAAGAATAACAGCACACAAAAGGAGGCAGCATGAAAGATCCTCTCAACAACAGGTAAAGAAACATGTTAAACAGATCTAGAGGAGGAAGACGTATTGCACTCATTGCAATAGAAGTGGTCATCAAAAAGCCACTTGTTGGAGGCTCCATCCATAGCAGCGCCTTAAAGACAAAGTGTCGGTGCATGAACCAGATGAAACGATTGTTTGACCAACGAATGCGCCACAAGGAAACAACCCATTCACATTGATAAGTGAGAAATGGTTCTTCTAGGCGTGATAGAATGTCATGGCCTTATTTTTTTTCCCAATCACGTCTTGCATTTTAAACTATAAAAGTGATGATGTGTTTTCCATCACTTGTTAAGCAACAATGATGTCTGGTCTTATTTTGTGATTCATAAAGTGATGTTGTGTTTCCATCAGTTGTCAAAGAAACAATAGTGTTTGGCCTTATTTTTGTAAATCATGTGTTGTAGTGATGATGTGTTTTCCATCACTTGTTGAAGCAACAATGATATGTTGGCCTTGTTTTCATAGCCAGGGTATTATTTCCATTTTGATGTAAACTTGACCACCGAGTATGTGTTATAAACTCGTGGAAAGTATGGGATGCTTGGGGCATTAGTTGGTCATGTAAGTCAAGCATGTAATTTGAAAAAAACAATGTACTATAGGTTTGCAGAGGTTGCAGGTTTTGTCTCATCGCTTATCGCTCCGAAGTACAAAGGTGAAGGAGAAGGAAGGGTGACATATCAGATACTTGTAAGTGCAAACATGGTAGAAAGAAGTTGCTTATTATTTTTCATGCTTTTGGAGGACCAAAAGCTCCTCAGTAGGGAGGATTGATCCTGGTGGCTCCAAACACATGCAAAAGTCCCAGACGACTTAGAAAGGGTCAAAATTCAAAGTGGTTAGAATGCTCCCAAACTAGCACCAGATCGAAGTGCTCTGCTCTGATTCCAACGGTGTGAACGACACTCAAATCCGAGCTTGTATGACGGAGAAAGAGCCAGTCAAAGTTTTGGTCAAAGTTGGGCAGTGGGCCAGGTTTAAGTGTCCTACAAATTCATTGTCAACTGGCGTGAGAACCTAGCTCTCAAAAACGGGCGAATTTTTTGGATACTTAATTTGTCTAATATCCCTTATATTAGACAAAATAAAAAAATTGTTTATTATATTAAAAAATAAAAAAATAAAAAATATTAAAGAGGTGGTGGGCCATGACCCCTACCAACCCCATTAGAACCACACCATATCATGAAAACAAATGTTAATTAAAAATGGTCGACGGGTCATGACCCTCGCCGACCCCAACTCCATATGTTATAACCAATACACTATGGGCTGGACGGGCCACCTCCAGTGGACCCGACCCACACCCAACCTCTGCACACGGTGTTATATTTTAAACGAAACTAGTGGGACTTGAACGCACAGCTGGCGGGTCCGTCAGCTCCACCCACGCGGTGGTCCCACATTGAATGCTGCCCACAACACTCAACGATTACCATAACACAGTTCCAACCAACGTTAAATGCACCCATTCAAACGATTACTGCCAACGTAAATGCGCCCAAAAAAAAAAAACAATGCGCTTATTTTTAGAGGGATCGGGATTTGATCCCCCGACCTCCCCGCCTCGAGCACTCCGTCCTAACCACCATGCCATGGGTGGCGAATTTGTAAAGTCCGCGACCCCATCACCATTTAAACCCGTCTTTTAGTGCGACCAGGGGTAGAACGGGGATGAACGGGAGCGGACCAATGGTGGAAAAGCGTGAAGACGAAGTTTCAGGAGGTAGAATGATGGCGCATTTTTCGAGACAAATTTTTAATTAATTGCAGGTGGAACCATGTTCGTGGAGCAGAGGCAGGCGGAACCATGATTGAGCCCAATTTTCAGGAGGGCGAAATTTTTCCAGTGTTCAAATTGGAAAAACTTTATGTCAATCCTACACCTCTCAACAACACGAACCTAATGGCACAGACAAAATTTTGATCTAAGCAACAGATATTTAGATGACCCGGAGAAGGGAATCTTTGAGGAATCTAGGGGGAATCTAAAAGATTCTTGTAGCCCCAGATTTTCACTTTTTTCAGAATTCAGAAATTTGATAGTTGATTTTACACTATTCGATGCCACGAATCTGATGGTGTAATCAGATTTTCCATTTGGTCATTCCATTTTTCGGCCACTTTCAAAGTGGAGTGTAGGGGTCAACATTCAATGTGTGAGCAATCATTTTCATGATATTCGACTCCACGAGGATTGATGGTACATCCAGATCCAACAGTTATCATCCTCTTCTTCACATAACTCCTTGATGTGAGTTATATGCAGTGTGATTATGTACTTCTTTGTCTATTTGCTTGAGATGCATTGTGCTGTGTAGATCCATGTTTGATGTTTGATGTGGGATCTTG
>APFE031676652.1:221958-246085 GCA_000404065.3 Pinus taeda | reverse complement strand
TGAAGCTGAAGATTTTGAGGTTGCCATCAAGTCCAAAGGGGGAGATTGTTGGCATTATGGTTCTGGTATGATTATATATTTAAGATGTTGTACTTGATGGCAACACCCATGGCATGGCTCTCATTTTTTTTTTTTGATGAAAATAAAGAAGTACGCAGGAGAACAGTTCAGGAGGTGCGTACCCGCAGGTATGCCGTGCAAGGACCGCGTCCAAATACGTGGGTTTACCATTCATGAGGTGCGTACCCCAGTGCACACACATCAAGGCAGTAAAGCACGCACATGTGGGGTTTCCTACGATATTTAGCTGACGGTATTATGTTATCATGGTTTTGGCCCGTTGTATTGTTTATTTTTTTATTATTATTGAGCCCCATGATCCTTGATTTGAGGAGGAGCATGCCTATATAAAGCTAAGGAGATCATTTGGTTGTGGTATCTTTTGAGTATTGAATATCTTAAGATCTGATCTATTGGGTTATCAGTTTTAAAAGCTTGATCTATAGAAGAGAAGTTGAAAGCGAATCTGTGAAGGGTGATTTTCCGAGCGCAAGATCAGATCTGAGTATCTGACTGTATTTCAGCCCTAAACAGAGGTACACAGAAGAGCAAAAGAAAAGTGCGTGGGTACGCAGAGAAACAAAGGTAAGGGCATGAGTATGCAAAAGAGACGAAGGTGCAGCGCGTGGGTACGCAGAGGCAAAAAAAGGTGAAGTGCGTGGGTACGCAGCGCGTCAGTACTTCAGGTGCGTGTTTGCTGTTTAAGTACGCAGCGCGACAGTATTTTTGGGTGCGTACCTGCTGTGACAGTACGCGGCACGTTAGTTCTTCTGAGTGCATGCCTACCTTTCAGTACGTGGCACGATAGTACATTTGGGTGCGTACTGTACGTAGATCAGGGAAAGGAGCAGTGCGTGGACACGCAGTACAGGAGAAGTAACTCTGCAGGTATACGCAGAGAAGCAGAGGGTGAAATGCGTAGCGACGCAGGCTAGTAAGAAGAAAACTGCGTATCTGTGTTAAGATCTTCTGTTGGTTGAATTTTTCTTGTTGATAAGGTGTTCTGGGTTCAGTTCTGTTAGTTACTGTTATTGCAGCTGTCTGTATAATTTACATGTACTTGATGATCATTTGATGTATATGGATCCAGTTTGAAAATTTATGAAAAGTGGTCCTTGAAAAGAAATAGGGGGTTGTAGCTCCCTTCCAGGAGAGACTGGAAAACGAGAGAGAGTTGTAGCTCTCTGCAGGTTGTAGCCTGCATACTGGTAAAGGACTGCACCAGTACAAGACCATTGTAAAAGGAGTTTCTAATTTGAAAGAAGATAGAGACATATTGCAGCAGGTGGTTTTCACCCACATTGGGTTTCCACCTTATATCTAGTGTTCCTTGATGTGACTGTCTGCTTTTCTTATTCATGCTTATTATTTATGGTATTGGTATGCAAATATAATCCAAAGTATAAATAAGAAAGATTTGGTAAAAGATTAAGATAATACTGATTCACCCCCCCCTCTCAGTATTATTGTCAACACATGACACTTTCACTCCATCACCATGATTGAGTCGGGTTGGGTTATTCTGTTTACCGGTCATATCACCATTGGTCCTAATTACCATCCATCTTTTGGGGTTAATGCTACCAATCCATCTCAGTGCCACCAACATGTTCAAGAGAAGTCATTCAAAGAATTCACTACCCAGCTAACGCCTCATCCACTGCAATATCTTCACCCTCCATTTTTAATGCCCGCCATTCCTGACCCTCCTATGACGGGTCACATCTTGTCGACATCAACCCATTATCCAAGAAGTTGACTTAGAAACACCCCTTTCAATACTTTGAAGCTTGCATGCCTCAATGGCAAGTTTCTCACTTCCGGCGACAAGTTTACATCAATGGCCTTCGACCGAAAGATTTTACGTGGTGTTCAACATCGACTCATATATTCACACCACGTGAACTATACTGTGGTACCTTGAGGGTCATTATCATTATCGGTGATTCCTCTCGCGCCTGTTAACAACTTACATCATTGGCTAGTAATCAGGTGATGTCTTTCCATGTTTGACTCCAGAACATCTTTTCACATGGATCGACTTGTACATAAGCAAAGATTGAATGAGTTTGAAGACCTCGGATCTAGTTTCATCCATCCAGGTTGCGATATATTCAGGAAAATAAAGACATCAAATGCACACAGAAGCTGCACAGATGATCATCCAAGCTAAGGGATGATGACTCTACATATAAAGAATCACTAGTCTGCAATAGAAGATGATTATCTGTCTTATGTACATGAAAATGAATTTATAAAGCTGAGCATGGGAATGCCCGACTTAGCTAGATCAAGAAAATAATATGAGGATAATGTATTGTATTGTATCTTATTTCAGGTCACCTTCCAGTTAAAAAAACCTCGGATCCTCATGATAAAGCATTTCACCCGACATCAGAAGATTTACAACCTCATGCTTTAGGGGGCAACTATTATAGACATATTTGGGCACTACAACCCCAATCACATATGTCGATAAACCAAGGGCTCTTAAACCCCTAAAAGTTTTGTTTCATACCTAAAGGATCATGGTCAACTGATTACATCATTTCCTAGAAGTTCCACCTGAAAAACTACTCAGAATTTATCAAAACTGACCCATACAGACTGATCCTTGGTCAAGGTGCGATGCATCTCACCTATTACGCATGGGGGGTGCGAAGCATACTAAAAAGGCCTTATGTAGGGTGCGATGGACGAGAGTAGACAAATGGCAGAGACATTTTGCTAAGTGGAAACCCAAAGAATCTTCGAGAAACTTCTCATATGACACTTGCCTCTCTGAATTCACCCAGGAATGAGTAAGAGATCATGAAATCTCCCAGTGGAACCAACAACTATCAGTGAAATGACACTAATCAAAAACCCAGAAGCTGACTAACCCCCCTGCAAATATCTATATATGGATCCCTCATCACAGAGATATGGAGGTTGGAATTTTGTAATTTGTAAGCAAGTGCTGTTGATTTCTCTTTGAGACATTGTATTGTTCGGTGATCTTGCTTTTCATGAGGTGAAGAGGGCTTTCATGCTGGGAGGATGATGCTGGATCAGATAGCTGGGTTGTAATCCTCTCTTCTACTTCTACTATCAATAAAGTTATTTGAGTTTTCCTCCATTTACTTGTGTATTTGTGAATCTTGTATTTGTGAATGCAATTATGGTTAATGTACTTCTTATTCTGCATTATTTATGGTATCATAGGTCTTTATGCTTTGATGGTGTTTTGTTGCTTTGCCTCCACAGGTGTTCTTTGAAGCGGGACAAGTGAGAAAGGAGCGGCAAGCTCTATCAAAGGAGAGAGGAAACAAGCAAGGAGCCAAGTGAAGGATTAAGGTTGGTGCTCTCTACTTCTCTCTTATCTATCATCCATAAAGGAAAACACAAGTTACTTTGAATTGTTTGTTTCTAAGATAGCTACCTGTCTTAGTGGGACTAGCAGATCAAATAGACACTAGTTTTCCTGGAAACACTATGTCATTCCTTGTCTTCATGGTGTTTTTCTTTGCATAAAGCTTATGCAGGTTGTCCTGGGTCACCTCGCCTTAGCTTTTTCCTTTGTTCTATTGTTTGGGGGTGCCTTTCCCTTGCTTTGAATTTGCAGATCCAAAGTGTCACTTCTTCTGTTTAAATTTATGCTTGATCTTGATAGTTCGATAGGTGGCACCAAGCGAGGAGATATTCAAGAACTCCATCCCGTCCTAGATGTACTTGTGTAGACAGTTGCAATACTTGAGTACCAAATGTCGCTCAGAATCCTTGATACCCAACTTTGTGCGAAGGGCATGGAAACAATTTGTGAACCCCAACACATCTCGGTCCCTTCCCTACTGCAACATGGTCCACTTTATGTATTTATCTTCATAGCTCCTGACAGGGTAATATTATTCCTTGATAGTGTCTCGAAAATAATTCCAAGTGGGTGCGGTTGAACATAATGAGGATTCCCTCTCGTCCTTTTGTTCACAGTCAGTTTCCTACTAGTCGTTGACATGTGAGGTGGATTTGAGGAGTGAAAAACTAATATTTTCCCAATTGGAAAAGTCATGAACTGAAAAATATCCTTCCAACATATTTAACCATCTATCTATGATGCCTGCATCTATCTGTCCTTCAAATATGGGAATGTCAAAGTTAACTTGTACCTTAAAAGGGGTGGCACCTCTAGAGTGGTTGTTGGATGAAGATGCATCACCTGTGGGTAGCTGTAGAAGGATCTAGGCAAAGTTATCCATCATCTCATTCCTTTGTCACTCAAGGGATTCCTCGATCAATATTTTGAAAGGACCTCCTACCCCCTCGTATTTATTTTCTTTCGGAATGGGAGGTCGTCAGGGTTTGCGAGGCTGGTCTTACAAAGGTTCAACCAGTTCGAGCCCTAACTCCTTATACCTTGATGTCGTTGGGGACATGAAAAGAAAAATAGAAAAACAGAGGACTTCTCTAATACCATTGATCCAGACTTATGCGAGAATGCAACAAAATAAAAATATACATAGACACAAAGATGCAACAAAAATAAAACTTCATTTCATTAATATCAAAGAACTGAAATAAACTTACATACAGAAATGAAAATAAACTAGCTTGGGAAATGGTAGCTTATCTCTGAGAAGAGATGTGGCGGCTACATGCCTCTAAACTATATTTCAATGAGGCTCAATGGGCTATTTATTATTGAGAAACAATGAAAAGCCGTAAACATCCAAAAACCTAACCCTAGGAGATGAAGCGCCAAAATTGTGTGCCCCGTTTGGGTAAATTGGTACATCAACTTCCTAGGGTCGTAACTTTGGCATATGATATTCGTTTGGCTATTATAATACCTATTTTCGAAGATCTCAAAGAAAAGGCTGAAAACAAACTAGAAAACTAGTTAGGGACTTTTTTATTCTTTTCATTTTTCGTAAATAAAGTCTTTTAGTCCCTCAAAATGGCTTGGGAAGTTTAAAACCTGAAAAACTACCAAAAATAGTAACTTGGGCTACAATTAATAAAATTGAAAAAAAATAGTGGGGTTCCAAGTGGAATAGGTGGGTGGCCACCAATATCCACCTGGATCAGTCCTCCCCCCTTAGGAAGCAATGGTCCCCATTATGTTGAGTGCCTCCATGAGATGGGGGAGCTTCTCCTGAACTTGGTCCCTAGTGAGCCACTTGCCTTGGTGTACAAGTTGGCCAACTTTGACAACCCAATACTTATGGATCTTCTATTCGCGAGCGTTGTTGATTTGCATGTCCATCATTTGATCAGTTGTGGCTTGTTCCATGTAGTCTGGGTTTAACTTTGTTGGTGTGAGTTGTTCTGTAATGTCTGATGTGTTTAGTAATGGTGGAAAGTATGGTCAAAGGCAGTCCAAATTGAACATTAGGTGCAGTCCAAGGAATGATGGAATTTTAAGCTCGAAAGCATTGTCCCCTACAAACTTAGTGATGTTTTAAGGCCCATATCAGAGTGACCGAAGCTTGCGGTGGGGCCCAGCGAGGCGCTTCTTCTGCAAATGTAACCAAACTTTGTGTCCCACGTGGAACTTGTGTTGCACCCGACGCTGATCATGACACTATTTATACTTAGCATTGACTTTGTCTAATATGTCATGGATCTTCTGGCGGATGTGTTGAATGCACTCAATGAAGTTGTTATCCTGATCAACTTCGGACTGGACATGAGCTAAATCTTTCTAAGTAGTTGCAAATGGTATGGCCACATCAATGGGGCATTGTGGCTGGAATCCCGACCCCACCTGAAAGGATATGCGGTCAGTTGAGCTATGGATAGCTCTATTGTAGTTGTGATATACATAGGGGAAGCTTTCATCCCATGTGCGTGGATGCTTCGAGTTGTTCATACACAAAATGTGTACAATCATCCTGTTGACGACCTCTATTTTTCCATTATATTGGGGGTGGAAAGTCATGAACTTAGTGAGATTGGTATCCAACATTGACGAGAGACTTGAACAAAATATACTTAGGAACTTGTTGTCCTGATCTAAGATAATGGACCGTGGGATCCCAAAATGTACCCACACTTGTTCAAAGAAGATCTTAGCAGTGGCTTCTACTGTGATACTCTTCTTGCAGGCTGCCAGAATGGCCATATGATAGAATTTGTCGATGATAATGAAAACACAATCATTGCCATGCTTAGTAGAAGGAAATCCCAAAATTTAATCCATGGAGATGGATTCCCAAGGTCAACTAGGAATAGCCAAAGCAATATATAGGCCTTGCTTCTTGATGGTCGGTTTGGAAAAGGCAGAGGAAGTGCATGATATGATGTACTTCCCAACATTCTGTCAAAGGTTCGGCCAATAAAAACACTTCTGCAACACTGCCACTATTTTCTCTACCCCAAAATGTCCAGCAACCTGACTGCAGTGCTCCTGGAAAATCATCTTGGCATGCTTGTTTGAAGGAACACAAAGGTGTCCTTGGTGGCATAACAGTGCATCCTGGAGGTGAAAATTTGGAACTTTCTTGCCTTATGAGAGTGTCTAGTATGTGTTGTCGAATTCTAGATTGCTCTTGTAAATATGTGACCACCTTGTAGTCTCATTCCAACAAGAGTCGAGCACAATGGTTAGTGCCATGATCAGTAGTTGGCTAAGGCAGTCTGCAACATTGTTGGTGCTACCCTTCTTGTACTTAATGTTCAAATGGAATTATTTAAGGTATGTGGACCATTTCTGATGGAGATCATTCTGCAACTTCCCTTGTGTCTATATGAATTGCAGGGGTCAGTGGTCTATGTGGATTACTGTTTCCTTCCCAAGAATGTAATGATTCCATTGTCGGCAGGCCTGCACATTGGAATACATCTCTTTTTCATAGGTGGGATACTTTCAGGCTGTTTCTGAAAGTGTCTCACTATGATATGCCACTGGTTGCCCCTGTTGAGTAAGAATTGCACCAACAACATAGTCAGGGGCATCTGTCTCTATCTCAAATGGTTGTTGCAGGTCTATTAATGTGAAGACTGTTGTGGAGAAGAGGCGATGCTTCAACTTGGAAGATGACTTCTTTTGGGATTCGAACCAAAAGAACTTTGCTTTCGCTCCTCCTTTGGTGACTTGACTCAAACACAAACCCCAAAACGAACCTGTAGTAGAAGTTGGCAAGACCTAGAAAGTTGTAGAGCTTTGTTAGAGTGGTTAGGGCTAGTCGATCCCGAATGACTTACCCCAAAAATTGAACCTAGGTCATACTAAAAGTGCATTTCTACAAATTGGCACACAACTTTTGTTGTCGCGGGGTTTGGAGGACTCGTCGAATATGGTGGAGGTGTTCTTACCAAGTCTGACTGAAGATAAAAATGTCATCCAAATATGCCACTATGAGTGAGTTGGTGAAGGGCCAGAAGATTTTGTCCATCAAACTCATGAAGGTTGTGGGGGAATTTGTCAACCCAAAATGCATGACCAACCATTCGAAAATGCCCCCGTTAGATTTCAAGGTAGTCTTCCACATATTGGAGGGTTCGATTGGTATCTAGTGATAGTTGGAATTCAAGTCAATCTTACTGAAATATTTGGCCCCCTTGAGTTGGTCCAGAAGTTCATCAATCCATGGGATTGGATACCTATTCTGAACAATGATCTTGTTCAGTGCCCGATAGTCAATACAAAGTCTCCAAGTCTCGTCCTTCTTCTTTACCAACACGATCGGGCTCCCACAGGGTGATGAACTTGGCCTAATGTGCCCTTTTTGCAACAACTCCTAAATCTGCCTCTTGATTTCATCATTCTCTAGAACATAGCGTCGATAGATCAGTCCATTGGGTAGCGTCACTCTTGGGGTGAGATTGATGGAGTGCTTGACTTGAAAGTGTACAGGTACACCTGTGGGTGAGGTGAAGATGTCTTTGTACTCCTCTACAACCTTGTACATCTGATGCTTCCATGCAGAGGAGCCCTGTTTGGAGGTTGTGACCAAAATTTTATTCTTTCCCTGAGGGAAAATCATAAGGAAAACCAATTTAT
Source organism: Pinus taeda (assembly GCA_000404065.3). Lineage (NCBI taxonomy): Eukaryota > Viridiplantae > Streptophyta > Pinopsida > Pinales > Pinaceae > Pinus > Pinus taeda. The sequence continues at coordinate 238,044 of APFE031676652.1, read as the reverse complement.
CGGTCTGGGAAATTATCTTACTACATTTCTTCATAGTGATCAAATAAATGGTGGTAGGCAATGCTACCTCTGTATCCTATACAACTCATTGCCCAAAGTAATAATAATAGTATGAGGCCCAGACTCATACACAACATGTCTCTTCCACAAGTATGGTTGGCCTAATAAAACGTCACAAACTTCAAGAGGAGAAACATCACACAATACCTCATCTTTGAAGGGCTTGAGGTTGTAGGGAAGGCGACATTATTTCCTAACGCAAAGATCTCACCCTTGGTGAAGCCACCCGATGGTGTACAACTGTGAGCATTGTGTGCTCGGTATGCCCAACTACTTCATGACCTCTGATGAAATGAGGTTTCTTTGGCTCCCATTTTCGATAATGAACTACAACTGAGAACCCTTCACCCACATCTGTGAGTGGAAGAGCCACTCCCCCTTCTTTGGATCTTCAGGCTCATCCTTCTAGATCTTGGTGGTGGAAATGGAGGCACTAGGCTCTACATCGATAATATGATTCCCTTTGTCATTCCCCTTGTCGGTTTCTGACTTAGAGTCAGAACATGCATATGATTCAGAAGCCTTCATCTTGACCACCAGTGACTGCTTGGCTCAACACTGACTTGTGTTGTGAGTAGGGCCCTTAGGGAACTCACACCATTTCCCTGTGTCCTTCCTTATCTTCATGATGTCGTTATTTTCTTGCAGCTTCGGTAATTTGTCATCGGTCGAACCTCCTTGGATTTTTCCTTTGTTCTATTATTTGGGGTCACCTTTCCCTTGCTTCGGATTCACAGATCCAAAGTCTCGCTTCTTCTATTTAAATTTCTGCTCGATCTTGATAGTGTATCGTTAGGTGAAACCAAGCGAGGAGATGTCTAGGAATTCCATCTAATCTTGGATGTACTTATGAAGGCAACTGCGGTACTTGAGTACCAAATGCTGCTCAAAATCCTTGATGCCCAACTTCATGCGAAGGGTATGGAAAATATTTGTGAACTCTAGCACATCTTGGGCCCTTCCATGCCATAGTGTGGTCAACTTTATGTATTTATCTTCATAGATCCTGACAAGGTAATATTTTTCCTTGATGGCATCTCTGAAAGAATTCCAAGTGGGTGCAGTTGAAAACAGTGAGGATTCCCTCTCTTCCTTTTGTTCACAGTAGGTTTCCCACTAGTCCTTGACATGCGGGGCATATTTGAGGAGTGAAAAAGTGATATTTTCCTGATTAGAAAATTCATGAACTGAAAAATATCCTTCCAATAGATTTAACCATCTATCTATGGTGTCTGCATTTATCTGTCCTTCAAATATGGGAATGTAAAAGTTAACTTGTACCTTAAAAGGAGTGGTGCCTCCAGAGTGGTTGTTGGATGAATATGTGTCACCTGTGAGTAGTCGCCGAAGGATTTGGGTAAAGTTATCCATCATTGCATTCCTTTGTCACTCGAGGGATTCCTTGAGCAATATTTTGAAAGGATATCTCGCCCCATCGTCTTTCTTGTCTTCCACCATGGGAGGACGTCGGGGTTTGCGAGGCTGGTCTTGCAAAGTTTCAACTCGTTTGAGCCCTAACTCCTTATGCCCTAACCTCGTTGAAAACATACAAAGAAAAAGCAAAGAAAGACAAGACTGCTCTGATACCACTGATATAGAATTATGCAGGAACACAAAAAAATACAGATATACACATAAACAAAAAGATGCAGTAGAAATAAAACTTCATTTCATAAATATCAAAGAACTGAAATATGCTTACATACAAAAATGGAAATAAACTAGCTCAAACGATGATAGCTTATCTCTGAGAAGAGATGTGATGGCTACATGCCTCTAAACTATGTTACAATGAGGCTAAAAGGCGTATTTATTATTGAGAAACAATGGAAAACCCTAAACTTCCAAAAACCTAACCCTAGGAGATGAAGCGCCAAATTGTGGGCCCCATTTGGGTAAATTGGTACATCAACTTCCCGACGTTGTAACTTTGGCATACGACCTCCGTTTGGCTCTCATAATACCTCATTTCGAAGATCTCTATTTGGCCATCTACCTGAAAAACTACCAAAAATAGTATGTTGTACTACAATTAAGAAAACTGAAAAGAAAAAATGGTTGGGGTCTAAATGGAATAGTGGGGTGGCCACCAATATCCACCTAGATCAAGTTCCCAATTGTGCTCATCCGTTTTCTAGTGAGGTGTTGTTACAAATTTATCCAAAGATGACATGTGAACAAAGAGCTTCCATACTTGAATTATTTTTACCTGAAGAAGCTACTATTCCTGAGCACAATCCTGCTAGAAATTAATGGAGAATAGGTTAGTAGTTATGATTTTCTCCTTATTTCACAATCAGTTCCTATTAATTAGGAATCTATTTTATGCATATGTATCTATTTAATTTCTAATGATTAATGAATAATATAGAGGATGCATTTGCTGTAGGGAGCTCCTGGTGATCTGCACTTGTGAGCTCCCGTGTGTTTGGTCCAAACTTTTGTCTTCTGCATTTCTTATCATGGTATCAGAGCATCAGGGTTGCTGATATTGTAAGCTGAGTGATGGCAGTGACTGTCTCCATGATTGTGGAGATTTGGTGTGAAGGAGGCCATAGTTGAGGTCGGTTTTATTGTGTTGATCGGAGGAGATACGGAGGTCGGATAATCAGGAGGTGCGGAGGCTAGGAGCAAGTGAATCGTTGTTGAATCGCATCGACCGTGAAAGGTGAAGGGACGACGAGCAATCTGAAGAGCTCGGAGCTGCGTGAGGAGATCGATGGTCGACATTCTTGAGCTCATAGTCGATCCGTGATTGTTGCTCGCGTAAAATCCGTGGAGGAGGGTGGACTGCCGAGGAAGAAGCGTTACTGCTTGGGTGTCTGGCATCAAACAGTAGTAGGAGAACTGGATCAGCCGACATAAGGAGCTTGGCGGTGTTTAAGGAGCTCACAGGCAGCGTTGAAGGGAATTACTCGTGCAGTGCTTGAACTTGCCTGTGACTCATGCAGATTTGGTGTAGTTGTTACGATCCGGACGTGATCGCTGGTTGTAGAGACAGGCCTGTGGTTGCTTGAGCCATTGCCCACAACATCTGAAAAGTAGTAAAAGCTGGTGGATTTTGCAGCGGGCGTTTTGCAGTCGCGCCATCACCATGTGAATCGGATCGGATCGCATAGATTTTCCGATCTCCGAAAGACGCCGGTAAGGCTTATTCGCTCCCCCTCTAGAATTTGTGACCCCTGAAGACGTTAGATTGCTGGGCTGAAGCAGTGTAGAGCGATAAGGAGCAAAACTACTACCACTGCTGTGTTTCAAGATGCGAAAAGTTGTCGTCGTTGGCATTGTGAGTAAACCATTATCATTAGATTGTAATATTTTTTGTTCTGTTTGAGATCGAGATCGCTTGCCTGGAGGCCGAGATCTGGAGAGATTGTATTCTGCTGATTCACTTCTGAGGAGGAGGAAGATCGACCATATCAAGAAACAGAGAAACTCCACCAGGTAGCCTGTTTTTTAAGTTTCCGGGTAACCTGTTTTTTCAAAATGAATTCTCAGATGGCAGATTATTTAAATGAAAGCAGCAAATTGGATGGTTCCAATTACATAAATTGGAAATTTAAGCTTCAGACTTTGCTTGAAGGTCAGAATACCTACAGCATTGTCATCGGTGATGAAGGTAAGCCAACTGTTGCAAATGGTGGAACAAATGCAACAACTCAAGAATGGGAGAAAAGGGAGCTGAAGGCAAAGGTCCTACTAAAATTGTCAGTTAAAGATTGCATCATCCCTCATATTCGGGATTGCAAGATAGCGAATGAGATCTGGACAACTCTCAAAGACATGTATGAAATCAAGAACACCAGCCGAACCTTGTTCCTCAGGAAGAAGATCCTCTCAATCAAGATGGAGGAGAATGAGTCTGTTTCGTCATTCTTATCTCGGATAAAGGAAGTTAAAGATAAACTATCTGATATCGGTCAAACCGTGGCAAATGATGATCTGGTGACAATCACCATGAACGGTATGACAGATGACTATCAGATGTTTATAACTGGATTGAATGCAAGGGAAAAACCTCCAAGTTTTGAAGAGCTTACTAGAATTTTGCTACATGAAGAGGAAAGGAGGTCGTCTCTCAAGCCTCAAGATCCAGATCTTGCATTGATAACAAAGTTCAAGCCAAAAGGGAGAGCGATGGTTGATCAGAGGAGGGGCAACACATCAGAAATGACACCACAAGGTATGGCCTCGTACAGAAATGACTCTGCTCCTGAATGTTTTTATTGTGGTAAGATAGGCCATATTGCTAAATTTTGTCGCAAGAAGAAGGCAAATCAAGAGAGGTACAATCAGAAAAGGCATGCAGGTCATTTGGCAGATGCAGATGCAGATACAGACCCAGATCAAAATCTGGATGTTAGACTATTTATGGCCGAGGGTGACACTGCTATTGAGGAGGATGAATCAGATATTTGGATCGTGGATTCTGGAGCCTCCTCGCATATGTCAGGTAAAAAGCAATGGTTCAGAAATTTTAAAGAATCCAACACTGGAGCAAAAGTCTATCTTGGAGATAATAGTGGGTACGAGATCAAGGGACATGGAGATGTCCTTGTTACTCTGCCTGATGTTAAGATCAGGAATATATCTGATGTGTGGTATGTTCCTGGCATTAAGAAGAACCTGATTTCTGTGTCCAAGATTACAGATCAGGACCTCAAGGTAGAATTTTTTAAATCTTATTGCATTATTAAAGATTTGTTGGATCAGATGAAGCCCATTGCTACATGTATTCGCATAGGAGGACTCTACAAGTTGAATGTGAAAAGTACGCCTCAGCAAGCCTTGATGACGTCAAATAAGTCTGCAAATGAAGACGGACTCTACAAGTTGGCTCAAGAAATAAATACCCCAGAAGTTTCCTCTATATGTGAAGACGGAAATGAGTCTGCCCTTGTGGACATTAAGCCGGTCGATGATGTTAAGGCCAAACCTGTGAACACCCCTATTGAGGTCGATGGTGGGACAGACGATTGTTACAAAACAGAGGATGGCGTCAGACAATTTGACAAACAGTTGTCTGCTCTGGAATCATATCTTGGGTTGTCTGAGTATTCTATTGCTAAAGAAAATCTGTGTCCCAGTCCTAGTCATTTTGCCAAATGGCTTTCCAGGATACAAAGAAAGTCCGCCATGGAATGGCTGGAGTTGTTGCTGCCCTGCACCCGCTGGATTCGAACATACAAATGGAGAGAATACCTACATGCCGACATCATGGTCGGGATCACAGTCGGCACAATGCTCGTTCTTCAGGCAATGTCATATGCAAAGTTAGCTGGACTTCACCAAATTTATGGACTTTATTCTGGTTTTGTTCCTGTATTTTCTTCTGCAATTTTTGGCTCATCGAGGCAACTTGCCATTCGACTTGTAGCGTTGGTTTCATTTTTGGTTTCTAACACCTTTCGTTTTATAAGCCATTCTATCATTTCAGGTTTAGGTGACAGTGGCCAAGAGTTGGGAGTGAGCGAGCCGATCCCTCAACACAGTTCTCAAAAATTGATTAGTTTGATAGATATCAAAATGATTAATGTCACAGATACCAAGGCTCTCTTGGCATTGCTCAGCGAGGATCGAACGCTGGAGAGCGTCATCCCCGAATTCTTTTCCAAATTCAAACGCCATGATCATTTCGATATCTACTGCACTTCACCAAATTATAAGAGAATCTTGACACCCAGGCTTCCTGAACAAGATGGAGAGTTAGTGTGGCTTACACCTGATAACAATCATGAGTTGCTCTGGGATAAAGGCATGTGTGCTAACACTAGTCATGGAGCTGCTGTTAGGGATTGGATAGGCAAAGCTCTAAAAGGAGCACTTGCGCCTACACAACAACAGAGAGTCCTCATGGAGCTTGAAGCTGATCCAAAGCTTGTTTATCACTATTGGTTGTCTCCACGTTGTCTCCCGGAATTGGTTGAAAAAAATCCTGTAATTGCTGTTGAAATGCTTCTGAAGTTGATGAATTCAGTACATATAGCAGACTATTTGAAAGTACTTTTCAATATGGACATGAGCCTGCACTCTATGGAGGTTGTTAATAGGCTTACAACTGCTGTTGATCTTCCCACACAGGAACCACAATTCACTAAGCCACTAGGAAGACTGAAGTTTGATTTCTTTAGGGACATTTTAGGTGTGTTTAAAAATCCCTTTCTCCATTAAGGGGGGATGTTAGAAATTAATGGAGAATAGGTTAGTAGTTATGATTTGCTCCTTATTTCACAATCAGTTCCTATTAATTAGGAATCTGTTTTATGCCTATGTATCTATTTAATTTCTGATGATTAATGAATAATATAGAGGATGCATTTGCTGTAGGGAGCTCCTGGTGATCTACACCTGTGAGCTCTCATGTGTTTGGTCCAAACTTTTGTCTTCTGCATTTCTTATCAAATCCTCCGTATCCTTCAAGCATTTTTAAGAGGTTTCTATACATATCATATCTATGTTGTGTTGCATACTAGGGTATGAGAGTGATGAAGTGGTAGATGAAATAGTATTGTGTTTTCTGTCAAAAATTTCATGAGGAAAGAAGCCTTTGTTTCTATTCAATTTTAGTTACTTTCTCTCAGAGACTATTCATGAGCATTTTTTAAACTTTGAAATTGAAATAGCATTCAAGTATCAATTGGTTTTGGTTTAACTATTCCTATATCATCAGTTAGAATACTTTAGTCAAATACAACTACATAAACATGATTTGCAGGGTAATCATTGGTCATCTTTTCATTGGACTTCTTTAGTTAGAAAACATTCTAAGAGATTTTGTTTTATGAACTTTGTGGACTAATTCCTATTAGTTTGTTTTTGCCTTTTGACTAGTGATAAAGTCCTGAGAATTCTTCCAGAGGTTAAACATGATTTATGACTTAGTGAATAGACTAAGTTAGATGACTTGTTTTTGTATAATAATTTTATTGAAATAAGACTATATGGGTGTGAATTGCCTCCATATTGTTTACCATTTTTTTGCAGATTATAATTTTTTCTCTTAAATTCATTTGGAAAATATTAAATGTATTTGAAGTCCATTTTGTGTCAAAAAAGAAAGAAGTTATCTTCAAGTTGAAAGCACAACCATGACCATTTGTTATAAATATTACAACTGTTGATCAAGAGGTTGATTTTTTGTTAGCATAGATGAAATCCATGAAGGGAATCACTTGGTATTATGATCCAACTAGGAGAATCTCAACTATTAGAGTTCAATAGAACTTTTCTACTTATGTACATTTATAAAAACTAGACATTGAGAGATATGCTAATAGAGAAACATGGGAAGAAGTCATATTAAAAGAAATGCCAGAAGAATAGGAAGTAGAATGGTCATTAAAACTAAATGTTTTGTTAACTCAACAAAAAGAAAAGAAGCTAAAAATAAAAAGTGAGAATGTGTCAGAGTCGAAGGGAACATAATTAAGAGTTTAGAATCCCTGATTAGGGTGCATACGAGAATATCAATGAAATCAAATGTTTTAATGGGAAGGGCCTTGAAAGAAAAACCCACCACCCTCCACATTCGTGGCAAGGCTGGCAGGGTCCCATCGGGTAGATGGAAGAGCAAGACATATGTGGGTGGTGGTAGGAGGCGTATTCAGTTCCACTGTGAGGTGTTGGGTGATTGAATGAGGTTAGAAACTTGGAGGTTGCAAGGAGTTCGCAGCTACGAAGAGCGGACAGACCAAGGGTGAGCTCGACTAGGCACTGCATGGGTGAATTGGTATGTTGTATACTCCATCTCCCTTTTCCCAATGCTGAAAGTATATTGGATTTACGTTCTGGGCTGATCGGGCATAATTTAGTGGGGTTCTGAGAGTCCGGGTCCTGCACTATCTTCGTTTGCAACGAGTTGGGGGGTATATATATGGAGTTGGTCGGAACATACCACTAGATCTATGTAATTTGGTATATGGCTATCTGGCCAGGGGATTTTATTATCCTGGAATGCAGGGAGGATTTGCAGGGAGGGTAGGAAGGGTTAGGGAATTTCATGCATGTGACCTGCTGGGATTTTGGTCGAACGACCTTGGGAAATGGTTTATGCTAGGGGGGGACGGGTGAATCCTCGTAACCATAAAGAGTATATTTCTCGTTAAAACTATGGCCCCAGCTTCACAACTGAGCGGGGTTGACTCGACAAAGAACTGGGTAATTATTGTGAAGCTTATGTATGGCTGGTGCTGGAAGTCTGTGGCAAATTGGGCTGAGGGAGAGCAGGTTGACCAGGTGCATGGGGATATTGTTGTGGTTGTAACCTCCTATCAGCATGGGGAGGCTATTCCCTTGAGTCACACTTAAGCGGGGTGAAATATATGGAGCCAGACATCTGGTAAACACATTCTGAGTCTGAATTGGCATGTGTTGCTTCTGGAAATTACATTAAAATATGTTTTGAACCTCGGATGGTTGGTAAGAAATTCTTTCAAGTTTTATGTATGCTGGTTTCTCTCTATACAAGTAAGCAGGTTGGAAATCGTTCTGGGTATTCTAAATTTCGAGGTCACACTCCTCCAGAGAGAATCCATCACCACAGAACACCTTTCAGGAAGTGGCATAAGATGGTTCGTGCAACGGCTAACTCTCGTAGCCCAATCCTGCATGGCTAAGGCCGAAGCCGGAAAAACAAGGGAAATCAAGAGGAAGGGGAACCTAAAAACCCTGGGGGTAAGCTGAGAGGTCGCAAACCAACTGTTAATATCATCAACGAAGTAGCAAAATCCTATCATGAAGGCATAAATGAAGAAATCCGAAAGTTGATAGAGAAGTGGGAGAAGACTTGAATTGCCAGGAAGGTTCTATGGAGATCGAAGCTGATGAGTAGTGGGTCTTAGTGCCTGACTTAGGGCACACCTGAGGCCAAGTGACCCAATTCAAACACACTCTTTTCCTCTACTGGTCGATGAAGGAAATCCTAGGCAAGGTCCTGGAACAAATTGCTTTGAATATGGTTGATGCAGTGTAGATATCTTTGGACTACAAAAAGGTCTTCCAGATACTCATGTTTCAGATGCAGAAGTAAGATGGGTGCCTCCAGAAAATTGAAAATCATTTTTCATGTATACTACCAGCAGATGAACTCCCAGGGTCGAATGCAAAAGACCTAACTCCAACTGAATCTGCCTAAGAAGAATAAGCAAATTAATGAAGCAATGTCTCTATATTTTTGTAGATTTTGATGTGGATAGTATTTTCTTTTACTTGCAATTATAGTTATGTTAGTAGGAAAGTAGATACAGAGATAGATATGGACATAAAGTCTTATGTAGCTTGGATAGAAAGACTCAAATTGTATCATTTTTGGATGGCATACCATGTTGTTAGGTGGCCAAATACGCGGTTTCCCAAAGGGAAAGTTGTAGCCACCTAACAAATTTCATAATTAGTTGTAACTTGTTGTTAAAGTCAATAGGAAAATGAGGTCCCACCTAGCTTAACAACAAAAAAATCAGAGTTTACAAGAGATAGAAAAAAGTGGATTTAGAAGAGACTATGTTAGAAACTAGATCTTCAAATATGTGTACATCAACTACAGTTGTTGTTTCAAGTGAGACTATTTTCAATTTGCAGCAGGTTGAAACAATGTGTAGATAGTCTCTGTCAACTCCTTCTAGTAGTTAGAATATATTTTCTAAATTTATTGAGATTAAAAATAAGAATGAAACTTTGAAGACAATGGCTTATATTGAAGCAAACTTCTTCTATGAAGAATAGGTTACTTTCGGCTTTGAATGTTGAAAAGGGAAAGTTTCAATTAGCTTTTCGGGAGCCAAAAGTTGTAGAAGCTAAAAGATCCGATGATTATAAGACATATATATTTTATTTCAACATAAGATAAGTCCATCCAATTGATTAGATAGATTTGCATAAGCTGACAAGAGAGACGATTTATTCTAGTTTAGCTAATTCTGAAGTTAGTTTGTCAAAGTTGCTGAATTCACTAAATAATACTATAACTGAGTTAAACATGGAAAGAATGTATTCTCTTGTGAAAGACACTTGGATAAAATTATTGGAGGATTTACTTATCAAGATGGGACTAGATCCTCATGATAGTAATGGTGCTCAAGAAATTATAAAAAACATAAATGCAGATATTCAAGCTCTGTGGAAGAGATTGATGATGGCAACAACTGAACATCCACAAACCCAAGAAGTTGGAGAACTAGAGAAGGAAAAGGAAACATTGTTGTCAATGGTGATTGAGAAGAATTTGTAGATAGATAACATGGAGAGACAGATTGAACTTATAAAAGAAAAAGTGCAAGGAGGAAGCATAGTGCTTTCTACATTGGAAGTGGGTTCAACAAGGAATGATCCAAGAAAAGAAATCATAAAAACATTACCTTCTCTCACTTTGAAGAATGAAGAAATTGCTAAATTGAATAAAGCATTAGCAAGAGCCGAAGAAACTAAAATTAGCTCAAGTAATGCATTAGTAACTGAAATGCAGAAGAGTTGTTGATTATAGAAGAAGGTTGAACAATATGTAAGTCAAGAAAATAGTTCACAATCTCTAATTCAAGTTAGGGGAGTAATATAGGTGGAAATCATTTCTTCATTGCCTGGTATTTGGAAATAAATTTAGATTACATTTGAGCAAGAACAATTATTGCAGCAAGCAATTGAGTTATGGATAAGATAAAAAATGAACTTGGAAATAAGTCGAGCGTAGCCAATAAGATTATAAAGATTTTGAATTCAAAAACAAAAGATGAGTTGGAAGACATTGGTATTTCTGATAGGAATGATACAATCATACGAATTACAAGGTTTTTAACCAAAAATAATTTGTTCTTAAAATTAAAAGAGAAATGTGATTCTATGCAAGTGCAGATTGACAGATTCAACAAGAATTTTTTTGCTCTGTGAGAAAAAAGTTTGCCCTCTATAAATGCATAGGGAAAAATGGTTACTAAGATGAATATCATATATTAGTAAATAGGGTTACACTGGATAGATCAAAATTCACTGGAATAAAAGGACCTTTGTGTGGTAAAGATCTCATTGGAAAATTAGCTGATGATTTGTTCATATGTTATGATATCAAGTATTTATTTTTAGTTAAATCAACCTTTCAATGTTATATTGATGTAGATAAAGGTCATAGAAAGATGGTAAATTTAACCTACCCAATGGAGCAAGAATGGAAACAAATTTTTGATTTGCTATATTAATTTTCCAAGCAAAAGGCAAATTTTCAAAGACAAAAAATATTTTAGCAGAAAGTGAGGGAATATCCAGTTTTCAGGGAGCTAAATGAAAACAGATTCAAACATTTTGAAAATAGATGGAGATATTTATATTTTGGTTTAATTTATCATTTTTGTAAACATGTTATATGTATCATTTTGATAGGTTTTGAAGTGATTGATTGGTGGAGAAAATACACTGATATTTGTAATATAAAAGTATTTTTGAAAGTTATTCAAACTACACTGGCTCGGTTTATAATAGTACTTGTTTCATATGTTATTGTTTTTTACCATGCATATTGGTTATCAAAGTTAGATTCATTAGTGCATTATTTAATTGAAGAAATTGTTTGTTTGAATACTTTTCATCATTTGGTTGTTTCCCTTTTGTACAATTCCATTCCCTGTTAATGTTCATTTGTAGGATATTTTCTATACGTTTCCATTTGTAAAAAAATAAGAATTTTTTAGGATATTTACATTAAGAAGAAAATTGTTTTCCTCAAATGCATAATAGTGACCAACTTGTAAGTTTTTGATTAAGTTAATTACGACATTTGTTTTTCTTTATTTGTTATTGACCCATATTTATTAAGTTTTTTGAGGTAGTGGCTTAATGAAAATGTTGTTTATTGTGTTGTTTTTAGTATTTAGATGTTGGATTGTCGGGGATGCTGAGCTTGTAAGAATGTTTACAAATTTAACTAGTAACCAAATAATAAATTATCTTTGTGATCTATCTTAGAAATGGCTTGTTTTAATTGGAAATGCTCTAGCAACACCTAAGGTATGAACATTCTTATTTTTTGTTGTGTTGTTGATGCAGATATAAATATGTTTTTATCTTTTGTCCATGATATGCATCACTTTCCTTTCTATTGGTTGTATGCAGGGTTTAAATCAAATTAAGTGCTTGTTTTTCAACGTATGAATTCGTACGTTTACAGTAAGGTTTATGGGAATAAAAAAATAAAAATCCTTGTATCCTTATTTCATTTGCTTCAAAAATGATGGTTGGAGGGAAAATTACATTAAATCTATATGTGATTGAACTTGGTGCATTGTCAATTTAACTGGTAACCAAATAATAAACTATCTTTGTGATCCATCTTAGAAATAGATTTTTTTAATTGGAATTGGTTCAGGGGCAACTGAGGTATGGCATTCTTATCGTTTGTTGTGTTTTTATGCAAATATCCACATGTTTTGCCATTTAGAGTAGTGATGGAAATATTGTGACAGATGCCAAAGTTTATTGATATGCATTAATTTCTAAGCTCTCAATTATCACATTTATAGTAAGTATACATTGTTAGACCATTTACAACTGTATCTTTGTTGTTTTCTATGGGTTCCTGGGAATGAAAAATCCCTCTATCCTTATTTCATTTTCTTTTCATTTTCTTTAAGAACCATGGTTCAAGGGAAGTTTACAACAAATCTATTTGAGATTAAGCTTGGTGCACTACCATGTCTGTTACTCTATTTACACTTAGTATGATGAGTCAATGGATAAGATAAAAAATGAACTTGGAAATAAATCTAGCGTAACCAATAATATTATAAAGTTTTTGAATTAAAAAAAGGAGAAGAGATGGAAGACATTGGTTTTGCTGATAGGACTGATACAATCATATGAATTAGAAGGGTGTTAACCAAGAAGAATTTGTTGTTACAATTAAAAGAGAAATGTGACTCTATGCAAGTGCATATTGACAAGTTCAACAAGAAATTTTCTACTTTGCAAGAAAAAGGTTTTCCATTCTTTAGAAATGCACAGGGAAAAATGGTTATTGAAGATTAATATCAGATATTATTAAACCAGGATGCACTAGATAGATAAAAATTCACTGGAATAGAAGGACCATTGAGTGGTAAATATCTCATTGGAGGAAAATTAACTGATGATTTGTTCATATGTTATTATATCAGGTGTTTATTTTTATTTAAACCAACCTTTTAAAGATATATTGATGTAAATGAAGCTTATATAAAGATGGTTGCATTAACTTACCTAGTGAAGCAAGAATGGAAACAGGTTGTTGATCTACTATCTTAATTTTCCAAGCAAAAGGAAGTTTTTCAAAGGCAACAAATATTCTCGTAAAAAGTAAGAGAATATCCAGTTTTCGAGGAGCGAAATGAGAACAGATTCAGACATTTTGAAATTAGATGGAGATATTTATATTTTGGTCGAATTGATCAATTTTGTAAAGATGCGATATGTATCATTTTGATAGGTTTTGAAACAATTGATTGCTGGAGCAAAGACACTGATATTTTGTAAATATATAAGTTTTTTTTGAAAGTTATTCAAATTGTACTGGCTCAGCTTATAATAGTACTTGTTTCATATGTTATGGTTTTTTTCCATGCATATTTGTTATCAAAGTTACATTCAATAGTGAATTATTTAATTGAATAGACTGTTTGTTTGAATACTTTGCATTGTTTGGTTGTTGTCTTTTTATACAATTCCGTTGTGTGTTAATATTCATTTGTAGGATGCTTTCTATACGCTTCCATTTGTAAAAAAATGCAGAATTTGTTAGGATAGTTACATTATGAAGAATAATGTTTTCCTCAAACAGATAATAGTGACCTACTTTTTTTATTATTCAGTTAATTACTACATTTGTTTTTCTTTATTTATTATTGACCTATGCTTATTAATATATTTGAGGCAATGGATTAATGCAAATGTTGTTTATTTTCTTTATTTAGTATTTAAACGTTGAATTGCAGGGGATGCTAAGCCTGCAAGAATGTTTACCAATTTAATTGGTAACCAAATAATAAACTATCTTTGCGATCCATCTTAGAAATTGCTTGTTTTAATTGGAATTTCTCTAGTAACACCAAAGGTGTGAACATTCTTATTTTTTTGTTTTGTTGTTATGCAAATATCAATATATTTTTCTATTTTATCCATGATATGCATCACTTTCCTTTTTGCTAGTTATATGCAAGGTTTGTATCAAATTAGGTTCTTGTTTCTCAACATCTGCCTTTTCATGTTTACTATAAGGTTTATGGGAATGGAAATCCTTCTATCCTTATTTCGTTTGCTTCAAAAACGATGGTTGAAGGCCATCTTACATTAAAGCTAGATTTGATTGAAATTGGTGGATTGTTAATTTAACTGGTAACCAAATAATAAACTAACTTTGTGATCCATATGAGAAATGGCAAGCTAGATTTGATTGAAATTGGTGGATTGTCAATTTAACTGGTAACCAAATAATAAACTAACTTTGTGATCCATCTGAGAAATGGCTTGTTTTAATTACAATTGGTCTAGGGAAACTGAGGTATGGACATTGTTATTGTTTTTTGTGTTGATTTATATATCAATATGTTTTGGCATTTAGAGTATTCATGGACATATTGTGACAAATGCCATTTAGAGTATTCATGGACATATTGTGACAAATGCCAATTTTTATTGGCAAGCATCTCATGATTTTCATCAATTTCCTTTGTACTAGTTGTATGCAAGGTTTGAACCAAATTATAAGCTCTCAATTTTCACGTTTACAATAAGTAAACTTTGTTAGATCATTTACAATCATAGCTTTGTTTTCTGCAGGTTCTTGGGAATGAAAACCTCTCTATCCTTATTTCATTTGATTCAAGAACCATGGTTCGAGGGAAATTTGCAACAAAGTTACATGAGATTGAGCTTGGTGTGCTGCCACGCCTGTTACTTTGTTTACACTTAGTATGGAAGTTGTATTGGTTTATGCATTTGCACATGAAGGATAAATTGCGAGGTTGATAGCCTTGATTTCTTCAGTGTTTTAATTATTGATCGACAATCAGTCAATAATATGTGATAGTTTTTACTATAAATTTTGATTATTGTTTTCTAATTGGGGATACATAAAGTGTTATTTCAAATTATGCTTCACTATTATAACCTTGCATTGTTGGAGAGCCTTTTTAAGTGCTATACATTTTCAAATACTTGTTGTCATTTGTCTTGTTGAGCATGCAACTTCTGAATTTTGACACGTACAGTGAGTACAAATTGTTATATCATTTACAACCCCACCTTTGTTTTATGTAGATTCCTAGGAATGAAAATCCTTCCATCCTTATTTCATTTGCTTCAAAAAACCATGGTTGGAGGGCATGTTACATCAAAACTACATGTGATTGAGCATGGTGCATTGCTAATTTAACTAGTTATAACCAAATAATAAGCTTTCTTTCTGATCCATCTGAGAAGTGGCTTGTTTTAATTGGAATTGCTCCTAGAACACCTAAGGTATTGACATTGTTATTTTTCGTTGTGATGTTTATGCAGATATCAACATGTTTTGGAGTTTAGAGTATTCATGGACATATCTTAACAGATGTCAAAAAAATATTAACAAAGATCTTTTAAGGTCAGAAATCTGTCTCTTCCATTCATGATATGCATCACTTTCCTTTATATTGGTTGTATGCAGAGTTTGTACCATATTAGGTGCTTGTTTCTCAACCTTTTAATTTTCACGTTTACAATAAGTACACATTGTAAGTTCATTTACAACTCTAGCTTTGTTTTCTGCAGGTTCCTAGGATGAAAATCCTTCTATTCTTATTACATTTTCTTCGAGAATGATAGTTGGATGGAATTTTACATCAAAGCTACATGTGATTCAACTTTTTAATTGTTGATGGACAGTAAATAACCAATAATAGTTGATAGTTTTTTACTATAAATATTGATTATTGTTTTCTAATTTGGGATACTTGGAGTGTTACTTCAAGATATGCTTTATCATGCCATAATCTTGCATTGTTGGAAAGTTTTTTTAAGTTATTTTCCAATTAAGTA
>APFE031676652.1:179120-200403 GCA_000404065.3 Pinus taeda | reverse complement strand
AACTAATTCATCATCTATTTAACTTGAACCAGTGCATCAATACTTATTTAGACATTAATTAAATAGTAACCATGTGCAGTAAGAAAAAAATAAACTATCACACATAAGAAATACATTAACACACATGAACACTAGGATTTTAGGTAGAAACCCAATGTGGGAAAAAACCATTGTTTTTATCGTTTCTATATTCATATTTTATTATAATGAAAAAGTTCTTACAATATTTTACTAGCACATACTCACACCAACATGCATACACCCACCTGTAGAAGTCTACAACCTTCTCTCATTCTCCAGCACCCACTGGAAGGGACCTCCAACCCCTTGATCTAGTTTACCGACACCCATTGGAAGGGTGCTCCAATCCCTTGATCAGATTCACCAACTACCAATGGAAGGAAGCTTCGACTTCCTCATTGAAGGCTCCAACCCTCAGCACCTCCATGGACCACATTTCATAATTTTCATACTAGATCCACCTGAACCAAAGCATCAGATCTGTAGGCCACGTTTCATCAAATTTTCAGACTGGACCCAATACCATCATTTAAGCCCAATTCTCAATAACAATACTGAAACCAAATAATGTATCAAATCACTTAAGCACTGAAAAAATGAATCACCAAATCAATCATTGAACTAACGTATTCTCAAACAACCAAACCAACTTATATCGTTGTATACCCATTCATCAGAATACCATACCACATATTTTTCATCACTGAAATGGTATCCTGTCACAACAAACACTGATCAATCATATGTTTAAATATATACACCATTGTTTTGAATAATATCTGCATATATACGCACTTTCACTTAAGAAAACCTACGTACATATCTCAAAAGACTGAACCCTGAATATGTATCACTACACTATATATTTCTAAACCACATATAGATCATCATATAGCAGCATCATCTTTAGTCAACATATCACTCCATAAACCACTCAACTCAACCAAAATTGTCACACACAGATTATCATGAAAGAGACATCATTGACAGACATCAACAAACATAACAGAATAAATAATCTATAATTATCAATTCAGACTGCAAAACCCTATCATATGTATGTGACATTTATAATACACTTCTGCATATGTACATGCCTTTTAATAATCATACCCATGTACAGATCTGTCCATACTATAGAATTGATACGCGATAACCTAAAAGTAGATCCACGTACGTATGTGATCTTTCTAAAGAGAACCTACATATAGATCAGTAACTACTGAATCATACCTTTGCTGCACAACAAAACATCATTCAAACCACATATCTCGGCATATACTATAAAATACATACATTTATCATTATCACAAATATATCACCTCATAAGGAGATTATTTAATGTGTATTCATTTCAGATCTATAAGATCTGATCCATCATCACACTCTCGGGTGCACACTTATTTCAAAATAAAAATTTCATCAATAACCCATCACCTACACACTTAGCACTTTTATATCCATCTCCTTATTTAGCTTATGCCTTAGCCAATACCTTAGGCCAATTTTGTTGTTATGTTGATGGCATTCTTTGACGAGATCAAATATTCATTGTCGCGCTCATTACTATGGGCCAATAACATGGTAAAGACCCGTGGTATTTAGAATACCATTACGTGGAAACTATACGCGATTTTTATTCACTAAACCTATGTATGTGTGTGGATTTGCTTCACAGAACCCACATATACTTCTTCAAACTTCATATTTATTATTCCTCTGTCTCTAAATTGATATTCCTTTGTCCAATATTTCTGTCACATCTGTATTGGCCAGAATACTCATCCTGCTACCATCATGTTGGCATCTTTTACCAAGTAGGTTGCCATCAAGGACAACACATACACATCCTTCTACAAGTAGGTTACCACGAAGGACAACACATTAGTGATAATGCCAACATGATGCATTAGAACCCTATGTATCCATACACCAATTTTTCAATTGGTGTTTCATTTTCTGAATCACTAATTGTTTCATTTGTCTCTTCATGGTGAACATTTTCAATTGGAGTATTCAAAGTAGTTGATTGTAAACTGATATCCCAATTTCTATTCATGCATATGTTCTTAGTTCTATAAATTTGTTGAGAACATAGTTATTTCAATGCTTTCATGACATTGTGCACATGAACTTTTCCTATTTGAAGTGCATTTTCTTACACTAGTCATCTTTTCAATGCAACAACAACAGTTGTTGTGCCTTCCATAGAATGTGGCAAAGCATTTAAAACAATTTTTGTTTGGACAAGAACATTGATAAATGATCCTATTAATTTCATTTGTGATCGTTTGTGTCCCCATTGTCTTATTTGTGCAAATGCAATTTTAATTCTACAAGACGTTCTTTATGTTCTAAGAGTGTAGCTACAATTGGAAATGACTTGTTTCACCTAATGTTCTTAGGTGAGGCAAATTGTGGCAATTTTCCATTTTGAAGCCCTCTTTTGCAATTTTTCATATTACTTTCTTGTAAAAATTTCTATGTTTTTCAAATAAATTTACATATATTTTTTCATAATCTTGTCCAATGTTAACCACATTCTTTAGAAACTGCGATTGCTTACATATTCGACATTTCCTATCAGGTGTGTCTTTTATCTTGTTTACGTAAATTGTTAACATAATTTTCTTGGATAAGTAACGATGTTTCCCTTGCAAGTTTTGTTTGCATGATTTTATATGGTTTTTTGTTTTTAAAAGCAATAGTTGTTTTAACCTATGGACATTGATCCTTTTGTTCTTGTCTTTGGTCTCTATCAACATAGCTCTATGCTATGTGTGCAATGACATTGTTTCTAATGGCATCATCTAACAATCCACATTGCTTCTATTTCTATGTCCATTAGTTGAAAAAGGTGCATAATGGGTGTGCAATTGACCTGTTTCAAATGATACTGTATTATATGTTTGATTTAAACTATTGTTGCATGGAAAATAATTGACAATGTTTCTAGTTACAAAGGACCATTCATATATGTTTACTTTGAATATTATTATTTCCCATTGCAAATAAAATGACTTGTCTTCAACCCTAACTTTTTCATATTTCATTGCCATATTAATGAGGTATCCTTGCCAATTTGCAATTTTTTCTTTTCTTTTTATGACGTCATTTGCTAGATATTTTTGTAAACAATGCAATGCATCTTCTGCATTGCACATGATCGAGTTACATAATTATGGTACAATGTAAAGCCTTAAGGATTCTACATCAAACCCAGTTGCTATCAAATGACAATATAGAACATGTTATCTCCACAAATGGATACACTATTTGTTCCTTCATGCAATCCATGTATTTTCATTTTATCATTCATCGTTTCCTAATAACTTTCTAGATCTTTGTAGAAAGGATATAAGTATTCATTGCATGTTACAATGCATAGGGTTAGTTTTTGTACAAAAATGGCTCATAATTCCAATTAAGAGGGTTTGCATCATGGAACAATATATGCAATGGTTGTGTACTTTCGTTTGGATTGAATAAAAAATACCCTTTTTTTAGTGGCTGACTAGATTCCTATTAGAAAATTCAACCATTTGGCCATCTAACATATGCAAAACATATCTCCCCATAGTCATTAGTCGTCCCCATTAGGATCATTTGAAGAATAATCACACATTCTAGGCAAATATGTTTCAACATCATGAATTCCATGAAGCTAATAAAGGAAATTGGGTGC
Organism: Pinus taeda; assembly: GCA_000404065.3. Taxonomy (NCBI): domain Eukaryota; kingdom Viridiplantae; phylum Streptophyta; class Pinopsida; order Pinales; family Pinaceae; genus Pinus; species Pinus taeda. The sequence goes on along the minus strand of APFE031676652.1, from coordinate 196,697 downwards.
TAGCTCATAATCAAATGATTATATTACTTCTATGTGACCTTGTTCCAACACATCAAGAAGTGGTCTATTATGCCATTTCACAGTTCGATGGACAAATAACAAAAATGCAAAAGGACTTCAATTGCGTTGAAAATAAAATCACTTGGAGTGCATGAAAATGCTTCAAGCCTAAAAAGATTATTGGTGTTTAAGAAATCACCAATAGTAACATTACTATTCCATTGTCTTTTCAACTTGTAATCCTCAACATTATTTTCTTTTTTTGTAAATAAGATAGTATATTACTTGGTAAACTGACATATTACAAAAAGGGTTGTGTGGGAAAGGACCCGACACAAGACCCAACTACAAAGCTAGTGCTGGTCATAGCATACGATGTATTTATAGTACGACCCAAAAAAAAGAGGAAACATAGTACAAAATAGGAGCCAAGAGGTACTCCCATTAAAACATTCTCAAAAATGAGAAATTAGAGGTCGAGAAAGGAAAATAATGCCTTGTGGCGGCCGACCATGCAGAAATTGTTAACCTCTGTGACAGAAAAACTTTTGCGGAGGTAGAAGAACATACACCTGGGAAGAAAAATAGGAAAGGAAACTGACTGCATCACTCTTAGTTGGTGGTGACCTGATCCTCATCCAACGAATGGGAGTCTCCCGAGAGCTTCCCTACTGCTGCGGGGTGATGACCTGACGACTCATGGAGGCCCTAGGGTCCTCTTTCTTGATGCTCGAGGATTCTTCAATAGTTGAATGGACCTTCGTTGTCAACTTCTTCTTGATAACAGTATAATTCATAGCATCTTGAGTGATAAATCTACAATGGTGGATGGCTTCTACATACACTACAAACTTTTCAATAAGCCGATCAATCTTAGTTTCCAAAGTCTTGGAGCGCTCCTCTTATTCCTGCATAGCAAGCCCCATGATGGTCATCATTTTCCACCATGTTTCAATTATACACGTGTAGAGGTTTTTGCGCACCCGGGTGAGAGCAAGGTCGGAACTCAAGAAAAATCCATGTCGACCTCCTCCGTGGTGACCTCTCTATGGAGAATATTGGCATGGGCCTCTAATTTTGAAATTCACTACTACGTTTCTAGGTTAACCGCCATCGTGTAGCATAGAGTTGCATGCCTAGCAGTGGTCTCAATGTGAGTGGTAGGGTTCAGGCCCAAAGACTACCAACAGGAGGTTGCACGAGTGCCACACCTCCCCTACTTGGACCGGGGGTGGATCCTTTCCTTAGAGCCATGAGAGAAACAAAGGGATTGGAATGTAGGGTAAACCAAAGAGCGAGGGGCAAACAGAGGAGGGAAAAGGTAGTGAGAAGAATGAGGGGAGAAGGGGGAGGGGTGAATTTATAGAAGCCAGGAGGAGGTTGACTAGAATGAGGGAGAGGGGGTGGGAAGGGGAAACATGTAGAGATATGAGGAGGGGTGGAGAAGTCATGGAAGAGTAGAGAGGATGAAACTGAGAGATGACGGTCACACAAGGGAGAGGGGAGGTGGCATCGTGAGCTTTGGAGACAGGTGAGCAAAAGCTGAATCTGTACTCAGGTGCCCTCCACCTGTCCTTCTCATTAAGCAGAGAATCCATCTTGTAATGATGAAAAGTACGCAAACAATTATTGTTTGGTAGAGTAGTTATCTTCTTCATTGATTGATGTGCATTGTTGACGGAGCTCCCCTTCCTCCAATTCCTACCATGCTCGGGACTTTAGGCGTAGGGTACCAGCCATACCCTCATTCACCAGTCTATCTATGAATTTATTTCCTTCCCTTATGATTTCTTGAAAGTGGAGGCCTACCATGCTGTCAATTCCCTACTTGATCTGCTGTATTATTTTTTTTAGGCACCAATTTTCTGATATCTTGTCCACCTAAAAACCCTGGTAAATTTTTTTTTCCAATTTGGGTAGCCAACGTGGAATATCCTTCAACTATTAGAGGATTGAGGTTTAGGTTGTGTGCTATGGCAATGCCATGTTCCAGGGCATGGAGTTCAGCAACATTGTTGGTGGCTGAACCTACATTTCCCTCATAAATCCATATTATCTCACCTTTAGAGTTTTTGAAGACCCCTCCAAAACCTGTTGGGCCTGGATTCCCATTAGCTGCGACATCATAGTTGAGCTTGAAAGTCCCTTGCTCTAGCAGCCACCACGTGTTATTTTTATTATCATTCCTGGGGAGGGGAGTGACTTCACAGAACTTGATATGAAGGAGATATAGCATTGAGAGAATTCTCACTTCATAGAGGGTGGGAGGGGCTTTGATAGTCAGAGTGGGTAGAGAGGTCACTATTTCATGGAGGGTGCTTTTGATCTTCACGATAATGAATTTCTCCTGGACGGAGAGGCCGTGAAGGATTCTTATGTTGTGTTCCTTCCACAGAGCCCAACAGATCAAACTAGGAATTAAATTCCATGCGTGGTTAACTAGAGGATGGGGGAAAAGGCAATTCTCTAGTTTGCGATGGTACTTTGAATGGAAGAGGGGTCCTGATCTGAGCTTTTAAAGACCACAGATATCAAATTCCAAACATTGGATGTGAAAGGGAAGACATTTAACAGATGCTTGGGGGTTTCTCCTTCTTGCTTGTAGAGGGGGCATCTCAAGGGGCCAGTAAAGCCTTTTCTTCTTAGATTGTCCCACGTTAAAACTTTTTTTTGCATGAATAACCAAAGGAAGATAGAAATTTTCGACCAGTGCTTCCTGTCCCATAGTACATTCCATTTCTAATTTCATTGGAGTTGGTCGTGCTTTGCTAAGTATCTATAGGCTTCACTTAAGATGAAGTGTCCTGCTCACTTTTTCCCCCATCTAAGTTTATCCTCATCAAATTCAACAAGGATTTGTATTTTTTGTAACTCTGAGGAGAGGTCCGACCAAGTTTGGGGGTTCATATGGGGAGTCCATTCCTTGTGATTGATCCAATTTCTCCAACTGTCATTTTCTTCACTTTTTCCCCAGTAATGGTTGAATTTGATCTTCACTCTATTTTTCATTTCAATCTTGATATGTTGATAGTGATCTTGATCAATTTCTAGCCTTTGTTTCCAGGTATCCTCCCAGAAAAGAGCCTTGTTTCCGCTACCTTTTTCCTAGAAACTATGTCTTTGAATGATGTCCCTATTCTCCCAAGCTTGATTCCAGATCACAAAACCTTTAATGTTTCCATTGAGCCTGATGATTTGTTCTTGTGTTAAGAAGGGAGTGTACTATGCTTTCCATAGGGTACCCCAAGGGGAGTTGGGGTTAGCAATCCATCTCCATAAGTTTTTGGCTCCCAGGACCTTTTCTAGAAGGTCTTTATCTCTAAGACCAAGGCCACCATCTTTTTTAGGCTTGCAGATTTTTTCCCATGCTACAAGAGCCCACTTCTATTTGACCTTTGCCCCTCTCCATAATAATTTCCTGTGAAGGTTTCTGATTTTGTTTGAAATCAATTTTGGGGCTGCCAGAGTCGAGTACATGTAAAGTGGTATGGCTTGAAGGACAAATTTAACCAAGATAAGACGACCAACCAAATTTAGATATATGAAGGTCCAGTTGGCCAATATTTTCTCCAATTTGTTTAGCAGGTTCTCCCAAGTGGCCCGGAAGAGTGGCCTATCTGTAAGGAGAACACCAAGGTAGGTGGAGGGGAGAGAGCTAATAGGAATGGCCAGGAGTCTGGAAATTTTCCTGTCAATGGGCAGCAGAGTGTTAAAGAAAAACAACTTAGAGTTAAGGGGATTGATGGAAGTGCCAGAAGCAGCAGAGAAATATGTCAGGATGGACATGAAAGAGGAAACCTCTTTGATGGATGAGAGGCCCATGAGAAGAGTATCATCCACAAATTTCTGGTGAGTTGTAGGGGGTTAGAGGCATGGGGCTGGAGACTAGAGAGCTTATTTTCACGTAGGGTAGTAGTGATAGAGAAACTTAGCCCTTCCGCCATTATAAAAAAGAGCAAGGGAGAGATCGGATACCCTTTCCTAATACCCCTTGTACGATTGAAGGGTTGTGAAGGTGATCCATTCACGAGGATGGAGAAGAAAGCTCCTGACACCTTAGCCATGATCCACTTGATGATTTCTTTTTGGAAACCAAATGCATCCAAGATTTGTCTCATATAGTTCCAACTAATTTTGTCAAAGGCTTTGGACATATCTAGCTGAATCATCGTACCAGGTATCTTTTGGGATTTGAGAGAATGAATAAGCTCATGAGAGAGGATAATGCTATCCATGATTTGTCTTCCTTCCACATAGCCAGACTGTTGGTGGGAGATGAAGAGAGGGAGGATGAATTTAATTTGATTGGCAAGAACTTTGGAGATTATTTTGTATATGACATTGCAGAGGGCTATGGGCCTGAATTTGTCTAGAGAGTCCGCAGAGATTCCCTTGGGTATTAGAGTCAGAAAGGTGGAGTTAAGGGCTTAAGGACAGACTTCTGAATTCGAGATTCCTCCACCAGGGTATGAACATCCAACTTCATGATAAGCTAGCAAGCTTTGTGGAAAGCAATGGTGAACCCATCCGGTCCTGGAGCTTTTCCATTGGGCATTCCCATGACCACATCTTCCACTTCCTTGAGGGAGAATTTCCTTAGGAGAATTTTGTTATGGTCCTCCATTAGGATTTTGGGAATATTCTGGATGATCTTTTTAATATTCTGATCCTAAAATTCCTTGGCTCTTTGAGAAGAGAGATGAAATAGTTGATGAGCTTTGTTTCCAAGTCCTCTTGAGAGTGAATGAGATGACCCTCTTAGTTCTTTAGAGGCATAATTTTGTTGTTCCTCCTGTGTTGTATAATTTTTTTATGGAAAAACGTCATGTTCCTTTCCCCACATTTTAGCCAATTTATTCTGGATTTTTGTTGCCACAACTTTTCTTCCTAAATGCCTCTTTCATCCCATATTTGTTGTAGTAGTTTTTCCTCTTTCTTACTAGTCTTCGTTAGCCCTTCTTCAATTATAATTTGTTGAAGACCTTCCATTTGGTGTTCAAAGTTTTTTTTATCCGTAATGATGTTGCTAAATGTTTCTTTGTTCCATTTTTTGATTTCCTCTTTGATATGTTTTAACTTTTGTTGGAAAGTATACATTTTGTTTCCAGTTCTGATGGGAGAGTAAGTCCACCATTGTTTCATTTTTTCCATGAAATCTGTGTGATTCAACCAGAAGGCCTCAAATCTAAAAGGATTATTCTTCAAACTCATGGAAATTTGAATCTTGAGAGAGATAGGCTAGTGATCAGAGCCTGGTTGCGGAAGGATTCTCACCTCCATTTCTCAGGAGGTGAGATAGGTTGCCTCAGATAGAAGGAAGCAGTCTAAACGGGAGGCTATTTAACGGTCTCCTCCTCTTCTGTTATTCCAGGTGAATAAGCCATTTCTAGTGGGAATGTCAATGAGGTTGAGGTTTTCAATGGTGGAAAGGAAAGCCTCATAGTCCTTATCTAACTTCCAGATTCCTCCTTTATTTTCAGATAAGTTAGTTATCATGTTGAAATCACTAGCTATGATTCTGATAAGGGGTGTAGAGGGTCAAGGAGATTGGATATGATTTGGAGCATTTTGATACAGTCTATCACCTTGTGCAGGTCATAAACATTGGTTATACCAATGGTCTTGTTGGTGCCAAGGATTCTCAGTATCACTGCCAATGAATGGTGAGTGGCCAGAGAAGATATTAGGTCGAGTTTGGAATTCTTCCAAAAAGTCATTATGACCCCTGCCATGCCTATAGTCATATTAGCCAGGGGGTTGTAAGGCTTGAAGCATGAGTTAGGAAGGAGGGGAGGGTGAGTCGAGTCCAGTTTCATTTCTTGAATGAGGAGGACGTCGGGATGATCAGACAAGACTCTTCTTTTTAAGATGTGTTTCTTCCCAGGACTGTTAAGTCCCCTAATATTCTAAGAGATGCATTTCATTGACATGGAGATTGGTATAGAGCTAGATCCTTTACCCTTCCTTCATTGATTAGCTTGCCTCCCAGTTCTTGAAGGAGCTGACTGGTGGTCTTTCGTCCTTGCTTTCTGCTTGAGAATTTGAGGTTGAGTCCTTCTATTGGGATGTTGGCTAATATGCCTTTTGAGGCTGTACTTTATTGTGTTAGATAGTGGGCTTTGAGTTTTAGTTATTCCTGGAGGAGATAAGCTCCTTCGATTTTTTGTAACTATTATTCTGATATGGCATTTATTCCTTTTTGTTTCCATTTCTATGCAATTTTTACAAGGTCTACCCACTGTAAAGCTTCCTCTGTTGCATTTTCCTCTGGTGTTTCCTTTGTTTCTACTTGCTGCATTTTTGTATCCTCTAGCACCTTCTCCTTAATTCTGCTGGTATTACCTGTATCCCTTCAATCTTGGTCATTGTCTACTGGGTGCATTTATTCCTCTCTTGCTTCTTCTGCTATCATTTCGTTAGGGTCACTTTTCTCTTGGTTATTGTTTAGTACCTTGAACTAATTCTTGCTTGCTTCTTTGTATAGGTTCTTCTTGGGGATGGCTTTCTTCCTGTTATTCTTGTTCCTAAAGATTACTTTGGTGAACCCTTCACTATCTTTTTGTTTATTTGCTTTCTCTTGTGTTTGAGGGGTTTCATTCATGGGACAATCTTAGAAAATATTCCCATGCTTGTGACACTTTCGGCATCGGAATGGAATTTGTTCATAGTCTATACTTTCAACCAAGCTTCATCCCTGATGACTAATTTGATTTCTTCTGTAAGGGCACCAGAGACGTCTATATATATGCAGATTCGGGCTTAGGAAACATAGTGAGTCGTTCTGGTGCCTTCAGACATTTTGATGTACTCACCCAACTGGTCTCCTATACCCTTTAAAACTGAAGGAGCCCAATAATTAGTTGGTAAGGAGTAGAGTCATACCTAGAATGGAACCCTAGTAAAATCCTCTTTTTTTGGTGTGAAGCTGTCCCTCCAGAATCTCATGTATAAACCGATTAAATTGTAGAAATAGGGTCCTCCTTCAAAATTTTTGTCTTTGTCTTCTAGGAAGTCAAAGATGACTATAAAAAATCCTTTGGAGCCCAGCTGAAGTCTGATCTCCCCTTTGGGTGTCCATTTTCTCTGAATCCACTAGTTCAGGGCTCTTTCGGTTGGCCATATTGCCATGAACTTGCATATAACTATGTGTTCCTGCATGTACTCTTTATATTCAGCTACCCCGAGGTCCTGGATTTCTAGTTATGGGATTTTCTTGGCTTTGGGATTACAATTATTCTTGGTATTTTTGCCTTGATCTTCTGGCTGCTCCTGAGATTGTGAAGGATTGGCGTGGGAAGGGAAGGGTGAGTTTGCGACCTTGCCTTGTCTTCCTGAGTTTCCTTGGATGATATTTTCACTGTGTCTTCATTTCTTATTGGCAGCTCGTTTTTCTGTGGATGAGTAGTTTCTTCTTTGTCAGAGCTTCCTCCTAGTGGTGTATAGAAGGCAAAGCAGGAGGTAAACTTTGTGAAGAATGAAGCTTGGTCTGGCAGCCTACCATAGACCATATCCTTGAAGGAATGGGCGCTAGGACGCTGTAGCGAATCTGCCATGGCAGGCAGGGCCCCGAGGGCTAGAAATAGAGGAGATTGTGGAGCTCGCACCTCAAATTTTTCGTTATCTAATCCTCAACATTAATTATTTCAACCATATTTGTATATTTCTTTGGTAAATTTTCTTTTGAAATTACCTAGCTAAATGAAATTTCCTTCTTCTTGCAAGATTGTGAATTTTGCAACATAAAAGTAAAATTGTATTTATAACCAAACAAAATCAACAGAACAATATAAGGCAATGTGAAACTAAGGTGATCTTGCTACCTCCGCATATTTGCAAAACGTGTTTGCAAACAAACACAATCAACTTTCCATATGAGTTTCTCTCTATGAAACTATTAATTTATGAAATACATTGAAAGAAAAAGGAATATGACATTACAGAACACCAAGAAATAGTTCATTGACATGATTTCTCTAGTTCATCTATCCTTGTACCCTAACGTATATTGTTTAAGCTTTTCATACCAATGAAAAACATGATATAGGAGTTTGAAACAAACATATGCAAGTTGCAACTACAATGAAAATGATCAATGCTTCTTTGCAATATGTTATTGGACCTATACAAAACAGAATAATTGCTATCATTTTTTTCATTGACCATCATTATCATGTCAATGCACCTAGAAGCCCAATGAACAATGGCATAAATTCCAAATGATGGGAAATTTTTTTCCATACATCACAAGACTATTAGTAAATCCAAGTTTAACCCTCCTATAACAAGTCTCTATACTTATAGCACCATAATTTGGTAGAATGTAAAATCCAAAAGCCTAAATTTCAAGCCACTTTAACTCCAAACAAATCAAGAAAAAAATTATGCAAGATTTTTAAGAATAGGAACCTCTGAAGTGAAACACTCAAACGAAAGCAAATTGCATATATCTACAAACTTCAACAGGAAAAGAAAACTCAAAAAAGTTTATAAGTCCTCATGGAAAGATGAAACAATGTTTTTTAACAATAACCACACCATCTGGCTACAAAAAAAAAACAAAAAAAATGCCACCTGAATGCAAGCACGACAGAGCCACAAAAGAAACATTATTAAAAAGAATATGATAATCATACATGTCCCTATGTATGATAAAATAAATAGTGAATGTAGACAAAGTTGTTGACCAAGTCCTCATTCCATTCCATAAATTTGAAGCTCCTATTAACGTAAGTAACCCAACCAAAACTGAGCAATTGAAATGTATTTTTCTATCTTCAAGCCAACATGTAACTTATTAGTTTGATGTAGAACATGTATACTTATTAAGCACTAATGAAACCTCAATGTAAAAAAAAAACTAAATTTCAAGCATAAATTCTCGATATAAACGCCAACCATTACTCATTTAACTAAAATGTCTTTCAATGGAAGTGCAACATTCAAAGAAAAACAAATTATACATATACAAAAGGTTCAACAAAAAAAGGAGAAAAAAACTCGATAATCTACAAGCTAACAAGTAATAACTAAGCTTACCAATTTTGAATATCCAAAACTCAGTAGTTGCAACGTAGGTTTTTACCTACAAACCAACAATTGAGCTTACCAATTCGGAAGATCCAAAATTTAGTATTCGATGTGGAACAAACTGCTAATAATCCCCTCATAGGCATTGGCCAAGAGAACTGGCTTTGTTTTCAACACCTTTCTTTTCAGCAATGCAATACTACCCCATTAACTTTCAATATGCAAACTACATGGATGCCACAATGTTATACATGGTGCTTGGTACCTCTAGCGAGTTTCAATCCTAACTCTGAGCGATTAAATTATTAAATCATATTTGTCAATATCACAACAAACATAATCCAATAAATGCCATTTAAAACCCAATATGTCCTATGTACATGCCATACCTAGTGAAGTTTAATTCGTATCATACACTAAATGAATACACTAATGCAACAAGGATAACAATTAAAGTGTCATATGCTAAACATACATAATGTCATATATTCTGAGGTCATATCTCGAACAAAACACAAAGGTTAAATGGTGTCCAACTCCCAATTATTAGTACGGTGGTTGACATGTAAATGCACATGTCGTCTGACGCATATAACAATCGCTATATGTTAAATTTTTTGTTCATGTGCACATATGCCCCACCATTAAGTGGTATTGCCACACAAAATATCTCTTAAGTATTCCATTGCCACGTTGCCCCAATGCATACAACCCTATTTATAAACTAAAGGTCGTCCATGGTACATATCCATCATTACAAAATAAGATCCAAGCCCAACCAACCAATCACAATGCAAAAAATATTAAATTATATATATATATATATATATATATCTATATCTATATAATTTATATATATATATATAATTATATATTATATATAACATACGCTTTCTTTAATTGTCAACCTTATAGTTTTTTGTTTAATTTTTGGTCAAATAACTAACTAATATATGGTTGACCAATGAATCAGATGCGTATATCACCTGCCTACGACAGGGATAATAATGGAATCTATGCAACTATTACTATAAAATTTAAGAAGCTTATTGTAGCAATGGTAATAATATTTTTCTACTAAAATAATAATTGGAATTAGAAAACCTTATTCTAACATTTTGTGCATCTTTTTTCTTGTTAAATAACGTTTCTTATTATTGATTTAGGTTGGGGAGGTCCCTCTAGCTCCCCTTCTTTCTATGCTAATTCCTTTCCTTCTAGGGTCTTATATATTCTAGAAATTATATCACAAATAACGATCCTTGTCCTCAATTCAGTAAGAAGATTGTGATAACCATCAATGCATCTCTTTCATCAACAATGACTTGATTGAATGCCCTTGATCTTACAAATTAGTTTCTCATTAGGAATTACATGAGTATCTTACCACTCCTCAAGTTATGGATCAATGGATGGAGAAGAATTGGATGGTGATGATCAAAGAAAGCTATTTTTTTCTTATAGGGCCATGGTTATTGTTGTCACAAAATATCACAAGCCTAGTGCAAAGCCCCACTAGGAAAAACCAAACCTTAGGGAAACAAGAGATCAATTTCCATTGTTATCTCACCAACCTTTCTCCTATTATTTAGTGGTATTTAGCCACAAAGGAGCCTTCCTTAAAAGGTCACCTAAAGAATATTCAATGAAAATGGCTTAAGGTGATTGAATTAGGTCTAAACATTGGGATGTAGTATTTTGAGAGCCAAGAAGGCCTAAGTAATCTTTTCCAAAGTTTAGGCACTCTATTCCTAGACTAATAATAGGCTTGCTTTAAGTTTGGGTTTCATATATTTTCAATGATGATGCAAGTGATGTCATATAACAACCAAAAGAAAATGTTTTTAATGATTAATCCACAAGTGGGCAATAATTTCAAATAGATATTTAGGATTTAGGGTTTGTAATGTAGTTTTATGGCCGAAACTATGGATAAAATGCAAAAGGATGATGACGTCAACCCTAAAGGAGGGATTTCACATGCATATAATTCTAGATTTGTCTTTCATGTAATTATTAAATGCATTTCCTACTTTTAACAACAATAATACATCAAACAAAAATTACTGACATAAAACCCTAGCCCTAACCCTAAATATCTATAAATAAAAAGAATAAAGACATTTATTAAAGAAAGGGATTTGATCAACACTACTATGACTATGTTGGGTATGGAACCTGATTGTTCAGAGGTTTTTTGTTTCAGCAATGTTGGATCCCTAATCCTAACAGGGTGGCAATGCCACCCATTTAATCCCTGTTGGGGGGGCGGTGACAACTTTTATGAGCCCCTACCTAGTGGGGGTTCGAGGCAGTGCCCTTGAAGCTAAAAATAGATGTAAAATATTGTAATTTTGTACTCAATCTGGGTTGTTAATTATACAGATGATCTGACGATAGAAATTATGTTAATTTAGGGGTTTTTTCCCTAGAAGTCAACCCTCAGTTTATATGAGGGAATTTTATTTTGGTTGTGTATTATTATCCTAAGTGAGAAAGATAGAGGAGACAGTATGAGAGCAAAGAGGAAATTATAGCGGATCTGTTGTAGGTTGTATGTCTTCATTTTTTGGATAGTAAAAAAGGAAGAATTGGTTATTTCTCCATGGACATGGACCAAATTGGGTGAACCACATATATCCATGTCTCTCTTGTTTTATGTGTTTCTGTATTTGTGTTTTTTCAATATTTTATGTATTTCATTGCTTCGTTATTAATTTCTAACAACTGGTATCGAAGTTGAAAGTCGATTTGGCTAATAAACTCGCAGGAAAGAAGAGTTCCTAGTATGAGTGGAAGCAATGGCAGAAGATGGTAGGTTTTAGGTGAAGAAATTTAATGGCCAAAACTACCAACTATGGAAGGTGAAGATGGAATATCATTTGTATAAGAAAGATCTGCAGTTACCATTGAGAATATAAAAAAAATAAGTCGACGAGTATGACGGACGTAGCATGGATATTCTCGACAGAAAGGCACTAGGAACAATATGGCTATGTCTCGCAATGTCGATGGCATTCACCATTTCAAAGGAAATGACAATAGATGGTTTAATGACGACATTAGAAAAACAATATGAAAAATCATCAACCTCAAATAAGGTATTTCTTATGAAGCGTTTATTTAATATGAAGATGTTAGAAGGTGGATTTATTATTGATCATTTAAATTAATTTAACACGGTTACCAGTCAGTTAAGTTTTGTAGGGGTAAGTTTTGATGATGAAGTTAGGGTTATATTATTTTTGTTCTCATTTCCATAAAGTTGGAATGGCTTAGTTATGTATATCAGTAACTCTATCTATGGATCTAGTACTTTAAAGTTTGATGATGTTGTTGGTGCTATCCTTAGTGAGGAAATGTGGCAGAAAAACTCAAGTGAGACATAAGGTAATCCTTTGATTAAAGGGACTAGGGGAAGGAAAATGGAAAGATGAAGGATCCTAGGAAATCACAATAAGTCAAGAAAAGGAATATCTATATCTAGATCAAGGATAGTGTGCTAGAAATGTGGGAAGAAAGGACACCTGAAGAAAGACTGCAAATCATGGAAAGGAAAAGAAGGAGATGGAAAATAAGAGAACAATCATGAAGTGAATGTGAAAGGTGATGTGTTGCAAGATTCTTTTATTATTTCATCAACGAATATTATTGATACCTGGGTGCTAGATTTAGCGGCCTCATTCCATGCCACACCTGATAGGAAACATTTTCATGACTATGTTCAAGGAGATTTTGGACATGTTTATTTGGGTGATGATAAACCCTGTAAAATCATTGCAATGGGTAATGCTTTTATAAAGAAACAAATGGAAACCAATGGTTATTGAAGGAGTTAAGGCATGTTCTAGATCTGAAGTAAAATATAATTTCAACAGGGTGGTTAGGTGGTGAAGGTTGTGTAACTACATTCATAGACAAAACCTAGAAGGTCACTAAAGGAGCCCTGGTAATAGCAAAAGGAGAAAATGTTGGTACATTGTATTTATGAAATGGTATTTTGAATTTTATTAACTCTTTAACCTCCACATGAGTAGATACAAGATTGTGGCATCATAGGCTTGGGCACATGAGTGAGAAATGGAAGCAAATTCTTCACTCAATAATTTTTTTGCTAGGTTTGAAGCATGATGATTTGGATTTATGTGAGAATTGTCTTTAGGGAAAACATAAGAGAGTTAGATTTATCAGAGTTGGGAAGGAAAATAAGAGAAAAAAATTAGAGCTTGTGCATATAGATGTATGGGGAACAACTCAAGTATCATCTCTTGGTGACTCTCACTATTATGTTACTTTTATTGATGATGCAACTAGAAAAAACTAGATTTATTGTATTCAAAATAAATTTGATGTATTTTATACTTTCAAGAAATGGAAATATTTGGTTGAGAATGAGATAGGAAAGAAGTTGAAGTGTCTTAGATTAGAGAATGGAGGTGAATATTGCAGCAAAGTGTTTGATAAACTATTGTTTAGAACACGACAATCATTGAGTGTGCAAGGTGCATGAGATTGCATGCAGGATTTCCCTTACAACTTTGGGCAAATGTTGTAGATATTGTTGTTTATTTAATAAACAGAGGGCCTTCAAGTTCCTTGGATGGTGGTATTCCAGAGGAGGTATGGATAGGTAAAAAGGTAAACTACTCATTTTTAAAGACTTTCAGTTGTGAAGCCTTTAGCCACATTAATAAAGAAAATAGAACAAAGATTGATGCAAAATAAAAAAAAAATGTACCTTTATTGGATATGGTATTAATGATTTTGGTTATAACTTATACGATTACAAAAATCACAAAATAATTAGGAGAAGATATGTCATATTCAATGAAAAGGTATTGTATAAGGATAAGATGTAGGAAAATATACAAGAGAAGGAGAATGGACAATATGCAGTGCTTGATAAGATCACAAAAAAAGTAAAGGTGCCTGAAAACCATAATGATCAGCAACCACAACAACAACAACAACAAGAGGCACCTCAAGCACCTAAAAGTGGTGTTAGAAGATCTACTAGGATAAGTAGACCCCCTGAATGATAATATCCTTCATTATATTATGTATTGTTGACTGATTCTAGTGAACTAGAAAGATATGAAGAAGCATTGCATATAGAAACTGGGAAGAACTGGGAGTAAGCCATGGAAGAAGAGATGGACTCCTTGATGCATAACTAGACTTGGGACTTAGTCAAGTTTCCTGTAGGTAAAACAAAATTGCAAAATAAATGGGTTTATAGGTTGAAGGAAGAAGATGTAGGAAAATAGAGGTATAAGGCTAGACTTGCAGTGAAGGGGTTTGCACAAAATAAAGTTATATACTTTGATGATTTTTTTCTCCTGTTGTTAAAATGACTTCAAATGGAACTATTTGAAGTCTAGTGGCAACATAAGATTTTCATCTTGAGCAGTTATATCTAAAGAAAAACTTTATCCTTTGGAGGAAGAAATATATATGTAGCAACCACAAGGGTATGAGTTCAAAGGAAATGAGAAATTAGTGTGCAAATTGAAGAAGAGCTTGTATGTCTTAAAACAGGCTCCAAGGAAGTGGTATCTAAAATTTGACAGGTTTATGTTTGAACACGGTTATATTAGATGTCAGTCTGACCATTGTGTTTATATTAAAAGGAAAAATGATGGAAACTATATTATATTGTTATTGTATGTAGATGACATGCTTGTTGCAAGGTCTAACATGTAGGAAATAATTGTCCTGAAAGCACAATTGGCAAATTCATTTGCAATGAAGGATTTGGGTGTTGCAAAAAAAGCCCCTTAGTATGCGAATAACTAGAGACAAGAAAAATCACAAATTAATGTTGTCTCGGAGTGAGTACATACAAAAGGTGTTTGAAATATTTAATATGAAAAATGCAAAACCAGTCAGTGCACCTTTGGCTATCCATTTCAAACTAAGTAAGAGATGTGTCCCAAGACTCAGGAAGAGATGGATTATATGTGTAAAGTTCCATCTGCATCAGCAGTTGGAAGCTTAATGTATGCAATGGTATGCACAAGGCATGATATTGCACATGAAATGGGATTTGCAAGAAGGTATATGAACAATCTAGGAAAAGAGCATTGTATGGCAGTAAATTAGATTCTTAGGTATTTGAGAGGTACCACAAATAAAGCATTATGCTTTAGTGGTTCAAACATTGCTCTACAGGGATATGTTGATGCAAATATGGTAGATGATAGAGATAACATGAGGAGAACCACAAGGTGTGTGTTTACTATAGGTGGAACAATAGTTAGTTGGGTTTCAAAATTGAAAAACATTATTGCACTTTCAACAACAGAAGCAGAGTATGTTGTTACTACAAAGGCTAGTAATAAATGATTTGCTTACAAAGGTTTATGGATGAATTGGGTAAGAAGCAATAGATGGACAGGTTATACGGTGACAACCAGAGTGCCATTCATCTTGCAAAAAAATCAAAATTTCATTCCCAGACTAAAAATATAAAACTCAAGTACCATTTCATATGGTCAGTGTTGGAAGATGGACATTTGAAGCTAGAAAAGATACATGATAGCTAGAATCCTGCAAATATGTTAACAAAAGTTGTAACTAGGGAGAAATTAAGATTATGCTCAATTTAAATTGGTCTTAAAGTATGATGGTGAAGATGATAAATATTCAGGTCCAAGTGGAGTCATTTTCCAGCAAGTGAAGCAACGATCAATTTTATATAATCAGTCTCCAAGTAGGAGATTGTTGGGTGTGGATGTTGATTATCTTACTGATTGTTCAGAGGTCTTTTGTTTCAGGTGCGTTGGATCCTTATTCCTAAAAAGGAGGAAACTCTGCCCATTTAATCTCCATCAGGGGGGTCCAAGGGGGTTGATGATGAATTTTATGAGCCCCCTCGTCCCTAGTGGGGGTTCGAGGGCATCGCCTCTGAAACTAAATATAAATGAAAAATTACCTTGTAAATATTGTAATTTCGTAGTTAAACTGGGCCATTCATTAGGGTGATGATATGATGGTAGAAATTATGTTAATTTAAGGTTTTTTTCCTTAAAATGAAACCCTCAGTTTATATGAGGGAATTTTATTGCAACTATGTATTATTATTCAAAGTGAGAAAGAGAGAGGAGATTGTGTGAGAGCAAAGAGGAAATTACAACAGATCTTATATAGGTTGTATCTCTTCATGTTGCTTGATAATAGAAAATAAAGGAATTTTTGTTTCTCTATTGACATAGCCCAAATTGAGTGAACCACATATATCTATGTCTCTCTTGTTTTATGTGTCTTTGTATTTGTGTTTCTGCAATATTTTGTGTATTTCATTGCCCCATTAATTTATTTCTAACAAACTAGTTACTTGTTCTAAATGGGCTACTGGAGTCTTCTAGGGAAAATCCAATGAGAAATACCTTTTTTAAGTATGGAGGATGACTAGGGATCCACTTTTAAACCCTAACAATTTCCTTGTGAGGGGAGATTTTCAATTTAAGAGATGCACACTCAGAGTTCCTTTAAAGAATCCTAGGAAAAAATCCCACATCATAATGGAGTAATATTTCAAGATAAATTTCGCAATTTATATTATGACACAATTAGAAACCCTATTACATAAATACAATATGAAAAATATAAATAATATGTTGTAAAATTATATAATTTTCCACAATACTTACTTCAATCAATCCCAAGAAGCCATCTTCAACCGAAATAATCTCCAAGAGAAACTTGCACCATAATAGATCATATTTTGGCCCAATAGAAACAAGAAGACTAATTCATACTCTTAAAGAGAGGAGTGTGTGATCAGTGAGCGATGATAAAATTAAATATCGCTTCCTATATTTATTTGAGGTCTAACTTGCCTTATTTCCATAATTTTTACAAATAAAGACTTAAAATAGTTTTCTTAAGCATTCAATAAGAGTGAGGTCACATTACAACCTTAATATAGCCCAAAAGCATAACTTAAATGAAAAAAATATCCCCCACATGGTGTCATCCTTCATAAATGTTCAAGGTTGCATAAGCAAGTGACAATATGAATCATGAGTGCTCCTCACTCCAAGAATGGCTCAAACTACATGGGTACGCCTCCATGAAGTGCCTCCAAGACAATGTTAGAAAATTATATATTACAGAGCAATGGAACACATAAAATATATTGCAGAAATATAAATACAGAAAATGCATAAAACAAGAGAGGCACAGATATATGTGGTTCACCCAATTTGGGCTACATCCACAGAGAAACAGCCAATCCTTCCTTTTATATTATCCAACAAAATGAAGAGATACAACCTACAACAGTTCCGTTGTAATTCCCTCTTCTCTCTCACACAATCTCCTCTCTCTTTCTTGCTAAGAATAGAGATCTTCATCTATGCAATACAATTCTCTTATATAGCGAGGGCTTGCCTTCTAGGGAAACAAACCCTAAATTAAACATAACTTCTACCGTCATATCTCTGCCTAATGAACGACCCAGATTGACTACGAAATTACAACATTTTACAAGGTAATTTTACATATTATTTTAGCTTCTAGGGTGCTACCCCCAATCCCTCACCAGGG
>APFE031676652.1:166739-179022 GCA_000404065.3 Pinus taeda | reverse complement strand
GGGGGGGGTCTCCAAATAATCGTCGTCACCCCCCCTAGACCCCCCTGGAGACATACATTTCACGGGTGGCATTGCCGCCACATTACGAATTGGGGTCCAATGCAGCGATGACTCTAAATAAAGAAGATAATCAGGCTCCACACCCAACAAACAATGGCGTCATGATAATTATTCCTTACATCATCGTTCTAAGGCTAAAGCAGTGATGCGGCATCACTATGCTCAAGCATTGGTGTCCAAGGGTGATGTGAAATCCCTCCCATGTCACCTTAAGGATAATAAACCATCATTTGGGCTCTGTAAAAAATAACGTCCATTAACTAGTGTCAAGGCTTTCCTAGGGGCATCTTAGGACCATCTAGGCACATCATATAAAACTCCCATTCCTAACCTCATTGGGTCAAAAATTTAACATTTGGGGGTACATATTAGGGCCAGGTACCAATGGAATCATATCATAGCCCAATGTTCATCCATGGAGGGGAAACACTACATCATCAAGGTGAAAATGTCTCACTGAATGGGGTAGAATGACTTCTAAAGTACTTTTAAAATGGTTCAATCCTATCTCTCAAAGTGTACCTACTACTATGATGACACCACCTAAAAAAACCTCTCAAGGTCAAGTGATATCAAAAATCATTAGGGAAAATAATGATAGTGGTCCATATCTAATGTTAATGGCATAAGAATACTTCACATGAAATCCACTTTCAAATTTCTAAATAGATCAAGACATATAAACAAGTTACCTCACTTATATTAGGGATGATTAGGTCAATAACCCTATTAGGTGTTTCCATCCCCCACTGGCAGTGACATATACCATGTTATCCCATCAATCCATAAGCTTGTGTGATAATGATGGTCATAGAGTGAGAAAGACCAGAACAAGTGCCATAGTCATGTGACTAGATAATAAGGGTCCAACATCTTGAATGTAAAGAAATAAGGAGGGAGAAACCATAGAGGCATGAGTTACCCCTTTCCTTGGCCTACATTTTCCACCCCTTCGGTGTGCCTTTTAATTTTTTTGATTAGTCTTTATTTGGTGCATAGCTTAGGAGCCCAGACTTGCTTTTACGTTTTCTAATACCCCTTTAAGATGAAATAGTTTCTTGCTCATAAGTTTTGGAATTTTAAGTGTTCCTTTCTTTTCATGAAGCAGTAAATTATTGCGGAACTAGGTGCCATATTTTTCATATTTCATTTTTCTTTCATTATGGCTTTATATGCTTTTAAATTTATTTTAGTTTCATCATCCTCCAAGGCCTATATTTTGAGCCCTAACTCCAAAATGTGGATGAAAGGTGCCAATCCAGATGATCAATTACTACCATCCTAAAGAATGGAGATGGCTAATAGGGACATATGGAGAGTGGTAAGAATAGATTATCTTAGACATGCTACATCAATCAGTGCTTCTCCAATAGTGCCATTCCCAAATGTTGATGCCTTAGAGGAGGTCCCACTAGACTAGGGTCAAAGATTAACCTCCTAAGTGAATTTCTGGACCAATAATATAATCAAGATCAATCATGGAAGTTTTAACCCTGTACAAATAAAACTTGCAAATGAATTCTTCAAAAGAAAAAATATACAATGGCAGGAACAAAAATATACACAAATATTTTTCCCCTAGAACCGGAAACCAAGAAAACCATATATATTCTTCATTATATTCCTTTCAATATTACAACACATTATATACATGTTGAAGACTTCATAAACCCCCAATCCATTAACTTTGGATTATAACATAATCGCAGTTCCTTTGACGATATCTACAAAACCATGGGAAAAACCATCATGCATAAAACCATGTGCAAGACCATCAGTGGATTTGCCCAAAACAAATTGAGGGTGCTTCCCCAAATCCCATGCATGGGAGCTATCTCTTCCACAACAACCTTCCCACCAGCCTCATGTAGCATATCACAGGTTTGGCTAGTCATGCAAAGAATATAATACATACCCAACATTATCCCACTGGGTTTTTGGTTTCTTTCCACAGAACCAGTTGGAAGAGTACACACTCACTCGTCCAAGGCCACAATGCCCATTGTTTCTCTACACCAAGAAAAATACTCGGTGCTCACAAAATTTGACAATGCATATGTGTTGGGTCTCCTTTTTGATGCCTTTAGTACCCCATATTTTCCTCTATTTTTGACCAACTTTACCTTGAAACCTACTCACCACTTGCCTACCTTCTTCAAGAACATAACTTTTAGAATCCTTGTGTATCTATGACGTAATTTATATTTAAAGCATGATTTTTATGATTTCTTGTTAGTAGGAATGAAATAATTGATTTTTTATACTCTCTAATTATTTGGATTGACTCAAATAGATCTTAAGGCCCTATTCCTGCTCATCCGTCACTAGTATTATCTATCTGGTACCAATGCTGCTTATCTGGTACCCGTGAACCTACGTTCATCTATTACTCATGTGCCTACGTTCATCTGGTTCTTGCTTGTCTGGTACCTACGTACTTGTGTTCATCCAGTAACTATGTTCATGTGGTATCGATATCATTTATTCGGTACTAACCCTATTTTTCTGGTACCGACATTCATCCTGCACTGACTATACCAGACACGACTCTTTAGCTTCGACGGTTCGAGTGAGTTGCCTTCGATGAGACTGAGGGAACCGATGGTCAAATGCCTTACATTTTCATGGAAAATTGAGATATGCTTCATCATTCATGCATCGCGTGTCATGAGGATGAAGCCAAATATGTAAAGGAAAGCGAAATATAAAATTTTTATGATGATTTGATGATATATTTTAAGATTTGTATGTAATGGCCATTCCTCTATAAGAAAAATCTCGTAGATGATAAGTGTCTGTTAGATAGAGAGTTGCAGTTAATTTCCAGAGACAGTAAGTGAAATAGAAAGATAGAGATACACAGGTGTAAACATTACTATTATGTTGGAGAATTGATTTTTTAATCCTTTCTTTTGAAATAAATGACATAAGCAACAATTGACGAATTTGATGTGTTAGTAGATTCCTTAGTTCTGTAATTTTTTTCAGGTCTCCTTGGAAGCTTTACAAGGCCCACCGAAGCTATCAAGGAAAGTTTTTATTATAGATACTATGAATACAACTTGGTTTATGTGTGAAAAGTGACTTAGTGTTATAGTTGAGTTTCAAAGTATTTGAGATGATTCTAGTTTTGATTCTATGCAAGTAATCTTTTTTAGAGTGTGTGATATAAGTATGGAGATGTTAGTTTCTAAGTGATAACTCATTGATTTTATGAATGTAAATTTTATTTCTCAGGTTGTATATTTAATTGTTGGTTTCTATTTTAAATAATAGGAAGAGTTAAGATAAGAGATCACACCATTCACCTGCATGTGCTAGTGAATGCATAATTTCCTCTAGAACTAGTTAAATTAGGAAAGATTGATTTTCTTGATTGCAATGAGTGGATTTTAACCAGTTGCTATTAGAAAATAGAGTTGAATCCATCTTTTTATTTCACGAGCCTGTAAATGGACAAACTTGTTACTAGACAAAGAACCTTTGGATTACATGCTTGTTAAGATTTTATTTAAGAGTTTTTCTTTCTGATCTTTAAATTTTGTGAGGAAATTAGATTGAAACTTGTAAAATGGAGTATTGGTTATGAATGCTTCTTATCTTGGCTATACTCATCAAACATAGGAATTATTCGTTATCAGCACATATAGTGTATCAAATCTACTAATTACGAATTCCTGGTCAATAATTTAATTCATGGTGATATATCGCTCATATAATTGCCCCAACATTTTTGGCATCGTTGTTAGGGAGTTGTAAACAATAATAGGTAATGATTTGTTTTTTTGGTTTTTGAGTGATATTGAGGACAACCTAAGGGCGGAGAGAAGATAGTAAGACATGAGTGAAGAGCCACGCATCCACTATGGTGGAGTTTCTCCAAATTTTTGTTGTCCTCTCTTTTAGTAAGTAGTTAAAATTTGATGCTTTCATTTCATTAGAATACTTAAAGATAGGAAAGGTAGGTTTGTTTCATAAAAAATCCCAAAAAACATATATGGTCCCAAGATTGTTAATCCAACTAATTCTACTAATCTCTATGCAAGGAAAACTCTAAAGGAGAAACGTCTAGTGCCAGTAGCAGAGGACACATCAGTAAAGTAGCTTCAAGAAGAAACAAAGATAGTAATAGAGGAAGTTCCGAATATAGGAGAGATAGTACCTTGGAACATTGTAGATAACCCAGTGTCTGAACCATCATAGTCTGAAGGAGACACATCTCCTACTTCCACAAATTCCAAATTGTGGGAAGAAAGAATGGAAGGGAAGGAGGAAGGGTAGAAAATCTAGAAAACAATGAGCCCAACAATGATCCAGAAACCTCTAGATTTACAATTCTTGACATTACTAGGAATGTCACCATGAATAACATTCCTTTGTCATCATTACCTCACTTCAATGGTATGTCATGTGAGGATCCTGATTCATTTCTATAATTATAAAGATAATTCTCAAAAGTTTAAAAAAATTAGCCACCTTAAAAAATTCATCATTGAGATGGTTCATGAGTCTAGGGGAACACACCATTACATCTTGGGATGATATGAAAGAAGCCTTTCTCCATAAATACCAGGATTACAATAGGCCTAGGGATGCCAAGAATGACATATTTAAAATGTAGCAGACTGAAGAAGAAAGCCTGGAATACTACTTAGAAAGGTTCCTTTACAACTACAAAAAAAACAAACAAGTTTCTCTAGACCTAGCCACGGTTAGAACCATTTTTTCTAAAAGGAGTATGGAATTATTGCATGGAAGTACTTAATCTCATGAACTTTGGTGATGCTTATCAAAAATGATTTTCTAAAATTGTTGAATACTTCAAGAAGTACTCTTGTATTCAAGCTAAAGTTGGGAAAAACTCAAGGGAACTTACCAGTCGATTTGGAAAACCCACTACGAGTGGTGTAACCATAATATAATTGGGAAATCTATTGGAAAATATAAAAATGATATCCTTAGTACAATTCGAAACCATCTAGATACCCTCAATAGTAAGAGGAAACAATAAGAGGAAAACATTACTTTAGCTATCTTTTGTCCTCGTTGTAGGAAGAAGCATCCTAAAAAAGAATTTCCTTTTAATGCCATAGAGGTTTGTGGAATCTGCGCGTATAAACACCCAACTAATGAATGCCCTTCATTACCTAGGTTGAAAGCCATCTACAAAGGGGGAACATAATCATAAGATCCACCTTATCCCCCTAGGAGACCATGGAGGCAACAAAGCCCCTCCATGTTCTAGGACCCTTCCATGTAGTTTGCATAACCACAGTCCCCTCAAATTCCTTACTCCCAATGGGCATGTCAACCATCCCAAGGAAATTCTTGGCAACAAGGTTGGACAGGGACTGCCTATGGAATATTCCTCCACAACCATACCATACAACTTCTTACCCAATCTACACACAATATCCTTCAAATATTTCTTAGTTATTGCTAGGGTTTAACCCACCCCTATTACCTTCATTTCCTCAACAACAACTGCCTATGAACCAAAATTCAGAACAACCTGTTCTACCCATGAATCCAAGTCAACAAAAGATGCCTATGAATTCAAGTCCACAACAACTTGCTCTGCCCATGAATCTGAATCAACAACAAATGCCACCAAATCCAAATCCTCATCGAACTACTCAATTACCTACACAACCCATTCCAAAACCTAATAATAGGTGAGCTCAACTTGTACAAAATATGGAGCTCCAAACCTTCCTTACCTACATTATCAATTCAATTCCAATAAGTTAAATTTGACTAAGATATGGGAAGGTATTAAAAAAACAAAACCTGCAGTGATCATTCAAGAAGAACAACCAATAAAATCACCTTTTGAAGATAAGGATACACATAGCAAAGAGGAAGATTCTCCTTCTGATGAAGAAGAAAACCCTCCCTCAACACCAATCAATTCTACCAACAACCTAAACCATCTCAGGAAGTTACTCAACCACCCTATCCAAAGAGATTTCTTGTAGAAAATCCTGAGATCTGTTACAGGCATATTTGGGCACTTCAACCCAATCTTACATGTCGATAAACTAGCGCTCTTCAACCCATAAAAGTGTTGTTTCATACCCTAAAAGATCATGGTCAACTGATTACATCATTCCCCAAAAATTCCACTTGAAAAGTCCAGAATTGGCCAAAACTGGACCATACTGACTGCTCCACTGTCAGGGTGCAATGCATACTGACTTCTACACTAGCCAAGTGCAATGCATACTGATTTGGCCTTCTGTAGGGTGTGATGAGCGAGGATGGAAAAAATTCCAAGACAGTTTGCTAAGTGTATGTTCATGGAATCTTCTAGAAACTTCTCCTATGACACTTGCCTCTTTTAATTCGCCTAGGGATGAGTAAGAGATCCAAGAAATATCCAAGTGGAATGACACTAATGAAAAACCCAGAGATGACTCACACCCTTGCACACATCTATAAATGGATCCCTCATCTGAGAGATCTAGAGGTTGGAATTTTGTGAATTGCAAGGAAGTGCTGATAGTTTGTCTTTGAGAAAGAGCATTGTATTGTTGGGTGATTTTTCTATTTCATGAGGTGAAGAGTGCTTTGATGCTGGATCAGACAACTGGGTTGTAATTCTCCCTTTTATTTAATAAAGTTCTTCGAGTTTTCTTCCATATAATTGTGCAATTATGAATGCTATTATTTGTGAATGTCATTGTATGTTCATTATATTTCTGATTCCATAATGATTATGATATAATAGATCAAGATGCTTTGATGGTTCTTTGTTACTATGTTTCTACAGGTACTCTCCAAGCGGGATAAGTACAGAGAGGAGTTGCAAGCTCTATCAAGGGGGAGAGAGATCAAGCAAGGAGTTAAGTGGAAGATCCAAGTTGGTTCCTTTGCCTTCCTCTTATCTGTTATACATAGAAGAAATCGCGAATTGCTTTAAACTGTTGTTTCTAGGGTAGCTGCCAAACCTAGAGGGCTAGTCGATCGAAAAGACACTAGTTTTCCTAGAAACAAAATGGCGACTCCATTGGGAATCGAATAGATGTTTTTTTGTTGTTATTGTTTGTTTTATAAACTATAGACGGAGCTTGAAGTCAACCAGGTAGCCTTCGAACTACTCTTTCTTTGCAATTGCATAGTAGACGAATGATGCTTCAATCAATCTTCGGTTTAGTTTATGAATTAAACATTTGACTTACAAGCATTCTAGGTGCCCTTTTGGTAGCTGAGTAACCTCTCAAGATTATTCCTCTATACTTTGCTCTTACTATCCTTCATAGCTCAGCTTAACTCACTGAAAGCAACTGCAAATTTGAGCCAAATCCCACTTCAGTTGCGCTCCTTGGCCCATCACACTGTCTGTCACTGTCAACTAGTATGCATCACACCTCTCGAGTTTGTAAAGTGTGATGCATCCCTATTTCTGTGAAGGCCGGGTGGGATGACTGAGTAAGCCTATTTCCATTCTTGAAATTGGGGGTTTTTGTCCTTGTTTTCAGTTCTGTTTAGTTGATTTTTCTGCTTATGAACAACACCTCATTACTAAAGCCTGCTTGCATCACATAAATCAGCCTCCATTGATTAGGATTAGTAAATTTTTTTATGTATTTGTCCAACATTTACAATCCTTTGTCAAAAAGTTGCTTAAATCGATCTGTTGTTTTGGTACAAAAAATGTCGTAACTGTCGTTTTGTGTAAAAAAGAGAAGTGCCGTGGAGTCTTCCTTCCTTGGATAGTCGATTGAACTTTTTGTCAAGTATTTGATTTGATTTGTTGATATTTGAAGTGTCGAAAGCATTTTCTATTCGAAATTAAAAAGTGTTGTTTAGTCTTCCTTTCTATTTTGAAAAAGAAATTGTCGAAATGTCACTTTGAAAGAAATATTTCAGATCTTTGCTACACTTATTTTTCCTTTTTGGCATTTTTCACATAAAGGGGAACGAAAAACAAATACATGCATTTGCATTTTCATTTAGTTTGTGTGCGAAATATGATTTAGGAAAATGCACTAGTGTGTGCTCTTTGCTCTTTGTTTGAAAGAAATTGTAATCTTCTTTCCCTAGTAACTAGGATTTTCATTACTCAAAATAAACAACGATTGTTTATCATTGTAGATTGCATTTTTAGGAATTTCAAATCAGCATCACGCAGTGAACCATTGAAAAGAAAACTTTTAAACAAGATCAAATATAAAATAAATTTCAATGAACTTAACAATGCTTTGGAACTTAACGCAACACATCTAGAGGTCTAGGCTAAAGACGTGTTCCGGTGTCGTAAAAACTAGTAACTATCGTTTTCATTGAAGGTTGGGTGATTCCTCCTCCTTGATACGACAAGTGCTAGCACGGACTTGTGCTCCCCGTACCACAATAGGCTTATATCCTTTATCCATAGGAAGCTGAGTTTGCTGCCCTATCGATCTCAATGCACTGAACACAACATTCGGGAAGATTGACTGCCATACATAAGTCCTTGGTAATTTCTCTTTAATTTACCACCAAGTTGTATATTGCAGTTTTGCGATTGGTTTGGTAATCCCTCTGTCTAGATTTTCCAGAGGGGTCACTTTCATTCCTTTTTGACTCTTTAAAAGAAAAGGTCCATTTGAGCACTTGTCACTTCAAGATCATTAAAAATCGAAGGGGACTAGAGCCATCTTTAGCTTTTTCTCGACTCTTAAAAATTGAAAAATCAAAGTTGTGTCAAAGCGTCATTAAAATTTATTAATTCAGAATAACATCCTTGTTCCTTCGTTGATCTTAGGTTGAGATATATGGAGACAAAGATAGGATCCACCAATCAAGGAATCCCTTTTGAGGGGAATCCTACTCCTTTTTCTTCTTGAGGAAATATTGGTGCTCTGTATATGGCTACATTGTCCCTTCTGGGAATTACAATTGGCCTGCCAGTATGGCTATTCTTGACCTCTGTGGTTCAAAATACTGTGATTCCTCAGCAATCGAATCAGCATCCAGTTAATACTGAAGTTGACCCTTTTCCTTCTTCTTTGTTTGTTTCTCCCTCCCCTTCTTCCTCTTCGCTTGGTGAAAGTAGTGATGCTAGTAACTAGGTGACTGAGAAGAAGAAGAAAGGGAAGGAGAAGAAGCAGAAGTCAGTTCAGCAAGGGGGCAACCATGAATCATTTGGTGAAAATCCCACATTAAATCTCCTAAACCCAAATTTCCTTGCATAATTTGTAGAGGAAACCATTTTCATCGAGATTTTCCCTGCCTTCCTCGGATTTTGAGAGAATGGTCTCCCCGTTCGCACCATCAGGTGTCATCAACCTCTGGTGATCATGTTGACAGCACACCATCAACTAGTAACATTGAAGTTCATGGATAGAAAGGAAAGGTCAAAGTTCCATGTAGGTTATGTAAAGAGAACCATACCCTTCATCATTGTCCTTTTTTGGATGAAGCCAAAAGAGTTTTGGATAACCGTCCTGCTTCACCACAGCAACTTCCATCTGGCTAGAAGAAACTTTCCCCAAGCCCTTTACTAGTTGAAAAATCGACTGACTTAAATCAACTGTTGGTTGAAACACCTATCACTGGAAGTGAATCTTTTGAGTCTATACCCGAACAAAGTCAACAAGTCGAGGTGACAATTGACCTAGTTTTACCTTCAGAAGACCATACCCTTCCCGAAGAGAGCGAGAGTGATATTGTTCAAATTCTTTTTGTTATTTCAGAGTCTGATGAATTTGGGGGCAATCCACTTGTTCCTTCACAACAGGAGGAAAAACCCCCAGTTCCCGCTACTCGAGGGGTTAATTCACTTGTTTATTTGGTACCCCCTCCAAGTAGTCTAGTCACTTCCTTTGATTGGAATCAACTAGCAAGATCCCACCTTCCTTCTTATGTACTATTATGGATCATAATACAATTTTAAAAAATTATCGTTTCTGGCACTATCATAGATGAAGGTGCATCAGTGAGTATCCTTTCCTCAACTGCTTGGAAAGCACTTGGTTCGCCATCTCTTATGCCTATTACACAGAATTTGTCAGGCTTCAACAAAGGAACCAGTTGACTTTTATGGATCCTTCCTAAGTTACCGATAACTTTGGGAAAGAAAACCGTTCACCTGAATGTGATGGTAGTCCAAGGACCATTAGATTACAATCTACTCCTTGGACGTGACTATGTTTACAACATGGAAGCTATTGTTTCAACACTCTTTCGAGTGATGTGTTTCCCACATCAAGTCAAAATTGTCACTATTGACCAGCTTTCATTTCCCGATTCAAGCACAACTCCAAGTCAAACATCATCCCTAAATGGTCCTTTTGCATTGAGAGTGTCTCTTCAACCTTCATTCCATCCACCTGATTGCGATGAGTAGTCTGATGAATGTAACAAAGCTTAGGGGGCATGCATCCTTGTCTATTCTCCCGACGAACCCAGCTGAAAAGATAGGTTTCCCTGTAGGTTATGTGATTGGTCTGAGACACCATTCACCTTTGTCTATTCTGCGGACGAAGCCAAGGAAGTGTTTTGTCTATTCTGTGGATGAAACCATCTTGCCTGACATGGTTTCCCTATAGGTTATGTGATTGGTCTGAGACACCATTCACCTTTGTCTATTCTATGGACAAAGCCAAAGAAGTTTTTGTCTATTCTGTGGACGAAATCATCCTGCCTAACCACAGAAGTTTCCATATGGCTACTGGAGACTCTCCGTTTCATCATGCTAGGGGCATGAAACCATTTTTCAATTTCATTTTCTAGTTTTTTTTAGCTTTTTAGCTTTTCTAGCTTTTTAGTTTTTTCTTTTCTAGTTTTTTTAGTTTTTGTCGTTTCCAGTTTACCTAAAAACAACACTAAAACTGAGCATATGTCCCCCCCTTGGTTCAATCTCATTAAAAAATGAACTTACGATCAAGCATAGTTCCACCATGGTTCAAGCTCATTAAAAAATAAACCCACCTTTGGTAAATAACCTTTGTGATTGCCATTATATCAGCCTATTGAGCCTTGGTTGTATACCTCCCATCACCTCCATTCTTTTGTCCGATCATATGCTTCCACTTGATTGTTTACCCTTTTTGAGAAACAGCTGCGATGAGTGGTCTCATTAGCCAAACTCTTTACATCACCATGTTTTGAGAAGTTCCAAGCTTACCCGAAACCAATTGCTAGCCTTGACACCACTCATTCCTCAAAACGAGTCTCCTCTAAACTCTTTTTAGACTCGTTAAATATGAAAATATTGTCGAGCAATTGGCCTTTCGAGCTCGTTAAAGTGATTGGAAGTGCCATCACTCCTGTATATTTTAATCTTTTTCGGACTCGAGGGATTATCTCACGAAAAAGTTCGAGCGCTTGTCTTTTTTGTCTCGTTAAAGTGATAAAAAAAGTCATCTCTTTAATATTATTTTATCCTTTTTCAGACCTAAGGGATTATTCTACGAAAAATAACTTCTAGAGTTTCCTTTTCATCCCTTTTCAAACTCTCTAAACATGAAAAGGATTGAGTTATCCTTGTCATTAAACTCGTTAAAACAATAGCGAAAAACTCATCCACATGAGACGAGACAAAGTCCCCTTTTCATCCCTTTTCAAACTCTCTAAACATGAAAAGGACCAAGCTATCTTTGTCATTAAACTTGTTAAAACAATAGCGACAAACTTTTCCACCTAGATAAGAATGAGTTTCACTGTTGCTAGACTCGTTAAAACATAGCAACAGGTTTGCACGAAGGGCAAATTATAGAACAAGCATATGTTATCCTCCTCAAGCTTGACAAAAATAAAGAGGTACTGGTTAGTAATGACTGGGGAAAAAGGGAAGAAAACTTGAAGAATTTTATGGTAGCAGGTTGCTCTTGAACATGATACTTTCACTCCATCACAATTATTGAGTCGGGTTGGGTTATTCCGTTCACCGGTCATCTCACCATTGGTCTTCCACACCATCTATCTTTTGGG
Organism: Pinus taeda; assembly: GCA_000404065.3. Taxonomy (NCBI): domain Eukaryota; kingdom Viridiplantae; phylum Streptophyta; class Pinopsida; order Pinales; family Pinaceae; genus Pinus; species Pinus taeda. The sequence goes on along the minus strand of APFE031676652.1, from coordinate 167,043 downwards.
GTTACCACTACCAATCCATCTCAGTGTCGCCGACATGTTCAAGAGAAGTCATTTGGTTGAGAAACCACAAACCCGGTTAATGCTTCATCCACTGCAATACCTTCAACCTTCATTTTTCATGACCGCCATTCCTGAACCTTGTGTCGTCAGATCGTTTTCACCTCCAAAAAATCATTTGCTTCATTTCGTGTCGTAGATGTGGGATACATTAAGGCCCTCCTACGATGAGTCACTTCTTGTCAACATCAACTCATTATCCAAGAAGTTGACTTAGAAACACCCCTTTCAGTACTTTGAAGCTTGC
>APFE031676652.1:122638-166412 GCA_000404065.3 Pinus taeda | reverse complement strand
TCCAAGAAGTTGACTTAGAAACACCCCTTTCAGTACTTTGAAGCTTGCATGCCTCAATGGCAAGTTTCTCACTTTCGGTGACAGGTTGACATCAATGGCCTTCGACCGAAATATTTTGCGTGGTGTTCAACATCGAATCATATATTCACACCACGTGAATTGTAGTGTAGTACCTTGAGGGTCATTATCATTATCGGTGATTCCTCTTGCATCTATTAACAGCTCACATTATTGGCTGGTAATCAGGCGATGTATTTCCATGTTCGACTTCAGAACATTTCTTCACATGGATTAACTTGTACATCGGGAAAAGATTGAACGATTTTTGAAGACCTTGAATCTAGTTTCATGCATTCGGGCTGCAATATATTCAGGGATATAAAGACATCAAATGTACACAAAAGCTGCATAGACAGTCATCCAAGCCAAGGATGATGACTCTACATATGAAGAATCACTAGTCTACAACTGCAGACGACTATCTGTTCTATGTACATGAAATGAATTTATAAAACTAAGCATGGCAATGCCCGCCTTAGATAGATCATGAAAAATTATATTATGATGATGTATTATATTGTATCTTAAATAGGTCACCTTCTAATTTGAAACATCGGATCCTCATGATAAAGAATTTCACCCGACATCAAAGATTTACGACTTCATGCTTCAGGGGGCAACTGTTATAGACATATTTGGCCACTTCAACCCCAAGCTTACATTTCGATAAAATAGAGCTCTTCAACCCCTAAAATTGTTTTTTCATACCCTAAAGGATCATGGTCAACTGATTACATCATTCCCCAAAAATTCTGCCTAAAAAACCATCTAGAATTGGTTTGAACTGGACCATACTGACTGCTCCACTATCAGGGTGCGATGCATACTGAATTCTACACTAGCCAGGTCTGATGCATACTGATTTGGCCTTCTGTAGTGTGTGATGAGCGAGGATGGACAAATTTCTGAGATAGTTTGCTAAGTGGATGCTCATGGAATCTTCTAGAAACTTCCCCTATGACACTTGCCTCTTTGAATTCACCCAGGGATGAGTAAGAGATCCAAGAAATCTCCAAGTGGAACCAGTTACAACAAGTGGAATGACACTAATGAAAAACCCAGAGATGACTCACACCCTTGCACACATCTATAAATGGATCCCTCATCTGAGAGATCTGGAGGCTGGAATTTTGTGAATTGCAAGGAAGTGCTGATAGTTTGTACTTGAGAAAGAGAATTGTATTATTGGGTGATTTTGCTATTTCATGAGGTGAAGAGGGCTTTGATACTAGGAGGATGATGTGGGATCAAACAACTGGGTTGTAATTCTCCCTTCTATTTAATAAAGTTCTTCGAATTTTCTTCCATATAATTGTGTAATTGTGAATGTTATTATTTGTGAATGCCATTGTATGTTCATTTATTTTTGATTCCGTAATGATTATGATATAATAGATCAAGATGCTTTGATGGTTCTTTGTTACTGTGTTTCTACAGGTACTCTCCAAGTGGGATAAGTACGGAGAGGAGTTGCAAGCTCTGTCAAGGGGGAGAGAGATCAAGTAAGGAGTTAAGCAAAAGTTCCAGGTTGGTTCCTTTTCCTTTCTCTTATCTATTATACATAGAAGAAATCATGAATTGCTTTAAACTATTGTTTCTAGGGTAGCTGCCAAACCTAGAGGGCTAGTCGATCGAAAAGACATTAGTTTTCCCAGAAACAAGGTCCCATTAGGATATGATTTAGAGCCTGAACTGCGAAATATTTGTGTAAAGATACCTTTGATTCAAGCTATCAAATATATTCCTACCTATGCCAATATTGTAAGGGATCTTTGCATTAAAAATCCAAGAAGAAAAAGGAAGGACCCCCTATTATAAAGGTAGTTTTCCAATTGTTAGAAACCATGTCAAGGGTGCCTTCTAAATACACTGATCATGAGAATCCAGTAGTGACCATACAAATTAATGGTATATATTTACCAAACTATCTTGTTTACCTAGGTGAAATAGTAAATGTCATGAATGTGGATATTATGCAAAAGTTGTAGTTAGGAGGCTTGAGGCCAACCCAAACGCTATTGGAATTAGTAGACAAATCCACCCTTAAACCTGCAGGAAGCCTGAATGACATAATAGTCGTACTAGCTTCCTGGGAATATCATATAGAATTCTTTGTGATCCATCCAAAATCCTCTAAACCTGGACATCCAGTAGTACTGGGCTAACCTTGGCTAGCCATTTTTGATGCCTTTATTGGATGCAAGACAGGAGAGATGACAATTTCCAGTGGATGTCAAAGCCAAAAAAATGCTTTATTTCCTCCTGCCCAGCCTGCTACAGAAATCCCCTTATGGATAGAGAACCCATATGGAGAGGAGGAATGTTTAGAATCATTGCTAACAATTGAATAGTTTATAGGTCTTCAAGAACAAACCAAAGATCATGTTTTAAACTTGTTCTTAACCGCAACGGGATGTATTGATTTTCCTCAATCCTTTCAACAATCTGAGCACATTTTCAGTTATGAATTTCAGGAAGCATGTCATCCCTATAACTCCACATTATTTCCCATAATAGAAATAGGTGAAGGTAAAGATTCCTCTATCCATGATGTTGAAATTAACCTTGGGAAGTGTCTATATGTTAATTCTGGTCTAGAAGTAGAGTAAAAAGAAAAATTGATTCAAATGATTAAAAAAACAATGTGGTTCTTTTGCATGGGATTATTCTGATGTGAAAGGGATCCACCCCAAAACCTGCATGCATCACATCTATATAAATGATGAATTTCGACCAATGAGGTAGCCTCAAAGAAGGATGAACCCAACCTTAAAATATATAGTAAAAGAAGATCTTTAGAAGCTCTTAAATGCAAACTTCATTTACCCTATTTCTAATAGTAAGTGGGTATCACCACTAGTCATTGTACCTAAGAAAAATGGTAAATGGAGGATTTGTGTGGATTTTAGGGAACTAAATAAGGATACCTTTAGAGACTAATTTCCATTTCCTTTCATCGATCAAGTATTGGATGCTTTATCCAGGAAGAAGTATTTCTCCTTCTTGGACCGATTTAGCGGTTATAATCATATCCAAATTGCACTCGATGACGAAGAAAAGACTACATTTACTTGTCCATGGGGTACTTATGCCTACAAGGTGCTTCCTTTTGGGTTATGTAATGCCCTTGTCACTTTTCAAAGGGTTGTCCTTGCTATTTTTCCAATCTAGCCCGAGATTGTGTGGAAGTCTATATGGATGACTTCATAGTATATGGGGAAGATTTCCAACAAGCTTTAGACAACCTAGAGAAAGTTTTAATCATATGTCAAGAGACCAACCTTGCCCTTCACAATGAAAAATGTAGAACGACACTTATAGAGCATTTTGTGTTAGACCATCATATTTCTAGTACTGGGATAAGAGTAGACCCTGCTAAGATCGAAATAATCACTCAAATCAAAACTCCCAGCTCTAAAAAAGAAGTTAGAGATTTTCTAGGGCATGTTGGATATTATAGAATATTTATTCAAAATTTTACAATAATAGCTGCCCCTATATTCAAATGTTTAGCCAAATATGTAGAATTCCAGTGCGTTTCTCAATGTCAACTTGCCATTGAAACTCTTAAACAAAAACTATCAACTGCTCCAGCTCTAAGAGGACCAAATCGGGCGCTCCCTTTTCACATCTATACTGATGCCTCAGACACAGCTTTGGGGGTTGTTTTGGGCCAAAGAGAGAATCAAATTCCCTATGCCATCTATTTTGTTAGTAAAAATATCTCTCCTACAGAGCTAAACTACAAGGTCACTAAAAAAGAATTCTTATCAGTAGTTCATGCCATTAATAAATTTAGACATTATATAACCGGGATGAAGTTTTTGTACACACAAACTATTCAACTATTAGTTTTTTAATGAATAAACCTATCACCAATGCCAATGTTACTAGATGGTTGTTACTACCGCAAGAATTTAATATTACTATCATTGACAGACCAGGAAAATATAATCTTGTCACTGATTTTTTTCCTAGGCTTGTCCACACAGGTGACAGGGCACCAGTTACTAATGATTTTCCTGATGAGAACTTATTTTCTATTTCTACATATAATCCTTTGTATGCAGATGCAGATAATTACATGTTTACAAGAAAGTTGCCACAAAATTTTTCTTCAAGGGAAAAACAGAGAATCATACAACTTAGTGCTAATTATATGTGGCATGAGGATTGTTTAAATTGTATTGGACCAGATTGGTGATCAGAAGATGTGTACGAGAATATGAAATGAAATACATTCTAAATATTTCCATAATGAGCCATGTGGTGGATATTTCACCAACAAAATAACTACATATAAAGTGTTACAATCTGAGTATTATTGGCCCACCATTTTTAAGGATGCAGAGAAATATGTGGCCAGCCGTGATGATTTTCGAAGCATGGGAAAACCTGTCCCAGTAGATGAAATGCCTCTTTAAGAACATGTAGTCATCGAACTTTTTGAGAAATGGGCATTATATTTTGTAGGATCAATTTCTCCTATGTCCAAAAATAAGAAATTTATTATGGTATGTACGGATTATGTAACCAAATGGGTAGAGGCTAAATCACTATATTATGCTAATGAACAATCGGTTGCTGACTTTTTATTTGAAGAGACATTTACCCATATTGGTGTACTAAGGGAAATAGTAATTGATAAAGGCACCAAATTCATTTCCAAATTGGTCAAAGATATTACAGAGCAGTGTAAAATTAGACACCAGAAATATACACCTTACCACCCCCAGGCAACTGGACAGGTCGAATCTACCAATAAAGTAATCGAGGCCATTATCACTAAGACAACAAGCTGCATCATAAATACTAGGTTGATATGTGACCAGAAGCTTTGTGGGCCTATAGGACAACCTGGAGAAACACAACAGGACATTCTCCTTATGAGTTGGTTTACAGGAAACAGGTATTGCTTCCTATAGAAATCCAAGTTAAAACCTTTAAAACTGCCATGCAACTAGGAATGAATTTAGATGAGGCATAGAAACAAAGGCTAATGGAATTAAATGCCTTGGATGAGATTAGACAAGATGCTCTTCAAAGGATGATTGTTCAGGATCAAAGAATCAAATGGCATGATAAGTTTATTAAGAAGAAACGTTTTCAACCAGGTGACTGGGCTTTGTTGTATGACAATCGGTTTAAGGATTTCAAAGGAAAATTGACAACACAGTGGTTTGGACCTTATGAGGTAGATACAATCTATGACAATGGTTCGGTCAAGATAAAAACTGTCGATGCAGATCAAGCTTCCTTTGTTGTGAATGGACATTGATTGAAATTTTATCATAAGCCAATGTTTAATGAGGATTTTACCAAACATGTTCTTCAAAATTCTGAAATGCAGTTGGTTAGAAAGGGGAATTCTCCTCTTGTTGATCAGCCATTATAAGTTTTGTTGTATAATTTAATTTAACTTTGTACATATATATATAGGCGTGTCTTGAAGCCTCAAAAATCGTTGCAACAACATGGGGGAAAACCACCTAGTCTGGACCTTGAAGCATAATCGTATGATAAAAGTACCATATATGATAAGTCTTGCTCATGTGCTACAACAATATTGATCCAATCTCATTCAATCCAACATATTCTAAGAGTATAAAAGTGCATTTCAGTAGAGCATGCTAGATATTTAAAGAAAAATAGATCATGTTCCATTCATTTCATCAAAACCTCCTCAAAAGTACAAAAGTGTAATGTTTTGAAAAGTGTTTTTGATAAAATTTCGGGACCCCTCTCTAAATGCATGAGAGGGGTTTAAATACTAAACTATATGTCTCAAAATAGATTATTACAAAAATAGTTGAGGAGGTTTCAAAAAACCTTCCTCAGAATATGAAAAAATGAAACAAAAAACAAAAATAAATTAATGACTAACTCCTTTGAACTTGATCTCTAAGGTTGCAAATATCAGTCATTGGCTTGAGCTGAGGTGGCTGATCGATTGTAGATTTTAGCTGCCTAGAAAATATGGCATCTGCTAGTGTTGGAACCATCTTTTGTGTAGAGGTTGTTAAACACCTCAGAGTCATCCACTCACTGTGTGGTTTTACTAGAAACTGCAGTACGTTTCCCAATTCAGCCTGTTTAACATTTGTTTTCCTCCTCCTTTTTCTGTGCTACCTGTTTCCACTATTGCTCTAGCTATTTGATATTTGGAAGAAACCCTGGTACACACTCCTTGACAAGATTTCCGCTATGAATATTTTCATTAATGGCTTCTATTATGTTGTTTGTTTTTGTCGCTACTATCGTTGTTTCCCTTTCTGTTTGTTTCAATCGAGAATCCCAATCTGTAAACATAATATCTTTATGAGACTCTTCCAGCTTTGGTAGGTCAGCCTTTCTTCCATCCTCTGATTCTTGCTAGGTGATAAATTCATAAACCCTTTTGTGGATTTCGTTGTACTCAGATCTCATATCAATAACTTGGTTTGTTAATTTATCACTGGCCTGGCAATAAGGATTTATTTGCAAGATTTTCTGGCAAAATACTTCCTTTTGCTGCATTTGTAGGGAATTGAGGCTGAGTGCTTCTTTGATGAATTGCTCGATTTGTGTATTATATTTAAATTTATCTATCATGGCTTGTATTTGCCAATCCTTTTCTGCTAAGCTGGCTTGGTGTTGTATCCTCATCTGATCGAATTCTGTTTGGAGCTGGGCTACTTTTAATTATACTTGCTGATTAGATTTTTCTTGGGTTGATTGTTGTTCTAGAAGAAAATTTTTATGTTCCTTTTCCTTCAACAACATTTAGACCTTTTTCGCCTTGTCAATGGTTGTTGTGCCATAGGATCCTATGAACTCGATAGCTTTGTGAGATTCTCAGATGGGTCTATAGGTGATTCCTTCCATACAATATCCATTGGTTACTTTTCTGGACTCTTAACAACCATGGCGTCCAATTTCCTTTTCTTTCTTTGTATTTTTACTACAGCCTTGTGGGTAGGACTGTAGAATACATCTAACAGAGGTATTTCCTCAATTCTTAAGACAATTTCTGAAGTAGGAATATAAGGAATGATCTCAATGTCCTGAGTGCCTATAGCTCCTTCCCCTGTTGTTTCTGGATTTTCTTTATGTTGGGTTTTCTTGGGAGTTTTCATTTCAGATGTTTGCTCAGGGTTTGTGTCTGTGTGGAGCTTTTTATTGAACTTCTCCCATTCTTGTTCTAGGTCAATGATTGGAGCTTTACATGATCGAGTTGAAGTAGAAGCAACCTCTACCTATTTCTTTGATAAGGCCTTCTTGGTTGTCTCCTCTGTACTTCCAACTGTGTCTTTTTCAGACTCTTTATTTGTGTTTCCTCCCCCATTTTGAGACCATCGCTCTGAGTGCTATGACTCATGAGTCAACCTCTCTTGGGTTTCTTCTTCAAAGTTTTCTTTGGAGCTTCCCTCCAAGCTTACGTTGTGAGTTGGCTCCCTTATTGGTTCAACCTGTAGTAGGTCTAATGGGACCTTTAATAATATCTTTTTTCTTTTACACATGGAAAGCATTAATATCTTTCGGGGTCAAAAGTAGTGATGCCATATGCAAAACTTGTGAAAATGTTTCTTCCTATAGGAAGAGGTCATCGAACGTGTCCTCTTCATGGGTGAACTGTTTTACTTTTACCATAGTAGTAAATTCCATAAAAGTGCCATTTGGGTTGTGTTCCCTTCCCGGAACTGTAGCTAATTTCAGAAACATAATAATCTTTGCTTCTTTTAATGCATGTCCATAATCATGTAGTGCGAAAGCACCACATTGTAATGGGAATGTGGGCCAAATGGCCTTCTTATGCTCTTTCAGTTATTTGCTCAATCCACCTTCCCTTGCTATTTGGTAGGCTATTTCTCTAGCCATTAGTTTGTCAGGGACATAATATGGGAGGACATGTGGTGAATAAATGCTCCCAAAAACTCTGATGCAGGTGAATGTCTCTTCCCCAAACCATCTAGCTATTGGAAAGATATCTACTTCGACCTCTTTAGAAAACTTAGGGGCAACTATATTGAATGTTGCTTTATGAATAGGTAGCATAGCCCCTTGACAGACTTTATAAAAATGGGGGTGGAATTGTGATTCCCACAAAATTTTATGGTATATATGGATGGGAAGCGGGTTCTGTATAGTCGACTTCCATCCCATATTGGGAAATTCTGAACAAAAACAAATTGCATCCATAACAAAAGCACTCATGAAGAAAGGGGGAGAAATACTTAAAGAAGGAATTCTCTTCCTTATATATGCTACAATGACCTTTGTCAAATTGTCTGATAAAATTTGAGCCCAGTTCATAATTGTTGCATTCACTGCTGCATCTATTAACGGGAGCCATTCCTTGGAAAGCTTGGTGTTATCGGGTCTACCGAATAACCTACATATCATTTCTATTGCGAAACTATGATGGGGGGAATGGATGTCATTGAGTACATACCAGTTTTATCCCATTGGAGTTTTCCTCCACTTGATTTCCAGGTTTGTGTAATGTTTGACGAGTCCTCATTTTCTTTGGAAAATTGTTGAAGGAACTGTTTCTTGTAGATATTTTGAGGCTCTGGTAATTGGTACATTAGTCGTAGGCTTTCTGCTGAGAAATACCCCATGGCCTCTTGCTTGTTATTCATGAAGGTTCTTTCTGAGATGTATAACTTGTCAATTATCCATTTGACCATATCTGTGTATGGTATTATCTTTGGTCTCATAGCTATTTGGTGTAGGAATGAACATGTTGTTTCGAAATAGGAGGTGTCAGATGACTCCTGAGCATCTATCATGGTCTTTGTTACTAGTGGCTTGGGATTCTCTTATTCTAACAAGTTATACATGGCCTTCCATGTCGTGGTTCCTCCATCCTTGTTGCATGTGGTATCAAAGAAAAGTGGCACCATGTCTAATTTCTTAGATGCAGTTGTCTTTCCCTTCTTTGCCATTCTTTCTAACGATGTTCTCTATGGAGATTTCCTGAAATGGAGCAAAATGGAAGTTATTGGATAAACACGAGAGAATGACAATGAGAATTAAATGATACAGTTAACATCAAAGAGGTGACAAGAAATGAGCTTTTATTCAAAATGCAGATGAAAAGATATTGTATCACGTCAAGCCGCTCTTTAACATAAATGCCATTAAATTTATTAAATAACCACTAAGGTCTCTCATCCTTGCTTTATTACTCACTGAACTACCGCATCACAAAAGGGAAAGAAAAACTTTAAGGTGGCGAGTTTAAACTACAAGAACATCGATTTTGCAATTGCAATAAGATTGTAGCAATATCGCAAATCGCACTATTGCATGTTTGGTTGTGTGTTTTCCTAGAGTTTTTTAATATTCTGTGGGATGTGATATGCAAGATGAGTGACATATTATTTATAGTTTAGAGTACAGCTTTCCTAAATGAGTAATTATTTCATAAAGTGCTTTTGACTAAGTGCTAGACGTAACTTGCAATCTATAAAATTTGCTTTTATCGGGTCTGGGTTCTATCGTACTTTACAAACTCTTGCAGTTCATAAGATTGTCTTTTAAGTAAAGTGTCGCGATAAGTATTGACTCGCTATACTGCAATATCACATTTCATATATTACAACATGCTTTGTGAGTTGCATCCTTTGTGAAAGCCAATATGTGATTGCGATAAGTGCTTCATTTGATAGGAAATGCCTTAAGTCTTAGCTTTGAATGAAATATCTAGTGATATCCTAAGTTAAATATGGTGATCCCTTCTATCCCAGATTTTGTTCGTTGATTAACCCTTTAACACACTTGGTCCAATGATATGCGAAAAGGCAATAATTGCTAGCCTTAAAGGGTTTTGACTTGATATCTTGATTTATTTCTAAAAGTTTAAATGAAAGAGCCTACGTGCTAAATTTTTCTTGGAGGGTTTTTTAATAAAGGGTCCCCATTTACTAATAGAACATTAACTATTAAATCAATGAATGGGGGGGGTTGTTGAATAGCACAACAATTGGTGATTCATTAGAAGAACCAGTTATCTCTGATAGTTTTTGGGAATTTCTAAAACTTCCAAAATAAAGATAGTCCAGAAAATAGAAAGTACGTGAAATATAAGATAAGTAAGATTTCTCTGAATAAGAAAACAAAATCCACCTAATTATCATCCATTTGATCATCCTCTTCAAAATGAAAATTCATTTGTCTACATCAATCTTTACTTGGTTTTAAAGATAAACCAAGGGGCTCTTGCAAATTATATTTTAGATGTACTCATTTGTCACAGGTAGAGCCTCTACTACCAGTAGGCATCCATAGCCTCGACATGGTTACCTTTTAACCAACAATGATTCAATATCCAATCCAGATAAGAGTGCAATTTTTAGAGATAAATTCATATTCATATACATTTTTTTCTTTGCTTTTCTAATTTTTTTTTTTTTTTTTTCATTTTTTCTACTTAAAGGTCATTGTCTTGGTTTGGTGACCAAAATTTTCAATGTCATTCATCGATTGTAACTCAATTGAACAAGCTGGCTCATGATGATACCCCTTTTCTCTTGATTAAAATAATCTCAAGCCATTACCCTATTTTGATATGCAGTATTGGTAATGTCAGTTTATTACTTCCCTATGATCATGGTAAGTCAACTCTTGATGAGACCTCTTATCCTTTAAGTTTAAGTATATTTTAGAAATACACTCTAAAATGAGAAAACTTTACCGGATGGGGAGAATCATTGACTCCTTATGGGTTTCTAGATGAAAATTATAGAGTTGAAGATGCTTATCTGCAAAAAGTCTTTGCTTTGTTAAAGACACTTTTCTTGACTGATGGTAGAACAGAGGTTTCTTTATAAAGTTGATGTTTTGCAAAGGACAAGTAATTTTGGTGGAAAACAAGCAGGTTTCAGAGTAATAGAACTTAGCTTATGTTTCAAATGTGAAAATTATCTTCTCAACAATCTCTACTTATACAAGCGAAAATTCAAAATATAAAAGAGATTATTATTGTAAAGGCCAAAAGTAAATGCTATTTAAATTTTATTTTCCTAGAAAAAGTAAATGCAATAGTGTACAAGGGATAGAAGAGGTTATCTTCTATGAAAAATATTTCTTCAAAATCTGCACATTAACAGGTAGAGAATCTCTCTTGCTTGATAAATCTTGTAATAAAAAGGTGGATGGGTTGATTTGTTCCACAATCTTAAATGGGCCAAGCCACATTCTTTGGAATTTGGTATACTTACCTTTTTCCTCATGTGCTTTATCCCGCTTTAATACAAGGTCTCAGAGTTGAAAGGATTTAAGACTTACAAAATTTGCATCAAATGAAGATTTAACTAACTATTGATGATGTGCATGTGTGATTTTGGTTTTGTCTCTTTCTTCTTCGAGCTTGAGGATTTGCGATTGCCTTAATTGAATAGAAGAGGAAGGAGTTTCTTCAATAAATTTAACCAAGGCTAGAGAGGGATTAACTACATTTTTAGGGAGAATAACCGCTTTCCCATAGAGCAAATTAAAAGGAGAGGTGCCTATTGAGGTCTTCTACGTTATTTGATTTTCCCCTAGAGAAAATGTTTAATATTTGTGCCAGTTTTTCTGACTTTGATCAACGGTTCGTTTGATTATTCTTATAAGATTTTTGTTTGTAGATTCAGCCAAACCATTTCCCTGAGGATAATAGTTAATAGAATATTTAAGTTTAAAACCTCTTTTAAGAGAAAATTTTGTCATAGCATTGCCTGTGAAATAAGATGCATTGTCAAACATGAGGGTAGTTGGTAGACCAAATATGGTAATAATAAACTTGTCAATAAATTCAATGATGTTTCAGAATTCGCTATCTCAAGTGTAGTTTCTTCCACCCATTTTGTGAAGTAATCAGTTACTATAAGGATATATCTATGTTGCTTCGAAGAGTGAGGAACAATCTCACCTATTATGTCCAGTCCCTGTTGTTCAAATGGTTGTTCAATGTTGACCGGCTGCAATGGTAATGCGGGTTTCCTCTGTCTTCCAGCAACTATTTGACAAATTTTACATTTCCTTACAGATTCATGTGCATCTTTGAACAAGCTTGGCCAATAATAGCTAGCATGCAGGATTTTATGTGCTGTTGTGTCTCCTCCAAAATGTCCACTAGCTGGTCCATCATGGAGTTCCTGCAAAACCTTTTCTGCCTCAGATTTTTCAAAGCATCTAAGCAAAACATAATCACAATTTTTCCTAAACAACACATCATTGATAATTTCATATTTCTTAGCTTTTATCCTCAAAGCCCTTTTTATATCATCACCTGAAGCTTGTAGTGTTGGTATGTTGGATGCTCTTGCTAGCATTCTGCAAAAAACTTGGCCTTTAACAATTTTAGTTGGTCTGATCTCAATGTCATGTTCTTGCACTGTTATTACTGCTAAGAATGGGATTACTACCTTAGTGTGAGTCTTGAGAAGAAAGGGTCTAAAATGTTTTATTGATTTGAAAACAACAAAAGCTTGGTTTTCAACCTCTGAATAATTTAATTCAGCCCCTTGAAAATTGGAGCTAAAAAAAGAAATTGGTGCTTCAAGTTTGTCATCATTTACATCTTTCAATATAGTTGCATATGATGTCTCGGAAGCAAAGGTATATAAAATGAAATGATTAGAAAAATTCAGACTTGCTAAAGAGGGAGAATTTCTGATTGCTTGTTTAATTAGATTAAAAGCTTCATTCTTGGTACATCCCCATTTAAAAAAAATAAAAATAAATAAATAATCATATATTAGAGGGGTAAAACAATTTGTGAAAAGTAAGGGACAAATCTTTTGACAAAATTTATCTGACCTAGGAAAGATTGCATGGATTTTTTGTTACGAGGTAAAGAGATTTAAGAAATTTCTCTTATCCTATGGAGATCAATAAGAATTCCTTCTCTGGATATGATAAATTCAACGAGCTTTCCTTCACTCAAAGCAAAGAAAGATTTCTTGGGATTGAGAGAAATTCCATATCTCTGACAATGCTCAAAGATTTGTTTTAAATCCTTTAAATGATTACTATGTTTTTTTGAATACACAGTTATGTCATCTAAATAAATTACCACTGATTTATTCACCAAACCTTTGAAGGCTATGTCCATGGCTCTTTGAAATGTTTCACCAACATTGATTAACCCAAATGGCATATTTTGGTAGGCATAGGTGCCCCATTTGGTTCAAAATGCGGTATTTAGGCGGTTATCTGGATGTACGAGAATCTGATTATAACTTGAAAATCCATCCAGAAAAGACATCAGTTCTAAGCCTGCAACTGATTGCAGTATCTGTTCCATAGGAGGTAATGGAAAGTTTTCCTTCTGACAAGCTTTGTTGAGATTGCGAAATTCCATACATATTCAAATATCACCATTCTTTCTCCTGACTACAACAAGGTTAGAAACCCACCTTGAATGCATGTCAGGAAAAAATATTTTGGATTTGAGAAGCTTATTCAGTTCAGACTTGACCAGATTTTCTAAATTCGGATGAATCTTTCTCAAATTTTGTTGTACAGGCTTTTCATCGGATATCATGGGAATGGTATGTTGAATGATGGAAGTATCATATGTCTTAAGATCTTCATAGTTCCAAGCAAAGACATTTTTGTATTTGTTTAGCAAATGAATAAAGGCTGATCTTTCATCAGGTGTAAGACCAAGTCCTAGATTGATATTTTGAGGTTTAAGGTAAGTTCCAAGATTAACTAATTCAAACCTCAAAGTTGAACTCTAAAGTTTTGAGTTAGTGGATTTTTTGAACCTGTCCTTAAGATCATATAAGTCTTCCAGCTTAACCACAGATTTAGGTATGGAATTTGTAGTTATTTCTTGCCTAAGATGGTTGTCATGTTGATCTTCATCTATTATCTAGTCATCGTAAGAGTCTTCAGATGTTAGAAAATTTATGATATCCATATCATTATTAAAGACTCGCCAATTGGTGATATTGTTGAGAATAGAAGGCCTAAAAATTAATTCAATAGAAAAGTGATCGGGGCTATAATCTCCTAGTGGAATGAGCTTGGATGCAGCACTAGACAAAAGATCGGCACTTGCATTTTGGAGTCTTGGGATAGGGGAAATGTTAAATGATGTAAAATGGGAGGTGAGGTCCTGGACTAATGATTGATAATGTTTCAAATGTCTTGAGAGATAGTGTATAGTATTCCTCACCTGTTTAATTACAATTTCTGAATCTCCAAACACCTGAAGATATTTGATATCAAGGCCAATTGATTTATACATCCCTTGAACTAATGCTTCATATTCAGAAATGTTATTTGTGCATTTGAATTCAAGTCTGCATGCTAACATAGTCTTTTCCCCTTCTGGGCTAACTAATATGCATCCCGCTCCATCTCCATCGTTAGATTTAGATCCATCAAAATATAATTTCCAAAATAAAGACTCAACTATAGGTCTATCTACAAAATTTATACATTTAGAAGCATCTGTTTGAGAATAATTTTCGACTTGCGATATAACAGAATTTTACAAGAAGGGTGATGTATTTGCATTGAAATTTCCTAGAAATGATTCAACTAAATAATTTCCAATGATATTGTTGTTGTATGCGATGCGCTTATTTTATCCCTCCAGTTTGATGACGATATACTTTTGATGTTTCTCACGATCAACCCTTATTTGATTCGACTTACCATTATAAGGAAGCCACATATGGGACCAGTCGGTTGTGAAATAGCCATGAAGCTTTTCTGCCCAGTCTCTGCTCAGGATCAAGCCGTAGAATTTCGGGATATCAGCCACAAGAATGTCAAACACTTGACATAATTTCGGGTTTGATGAGAGTTTAATATTGACTTGATTGAGTTCTCTTATAACTTCGACTTAATATCGATATAACTGCACGATGTGAAGGGCATATTTTTGGGGTTCTACATTCAATTTCACACAAACTGTTTTTGGTAGAATGTTGGATGAAGCTCCAGAATCAACTAAACAATTGTGTAGATTTTTATTGAAAACTTCAAAAGTCAAAAGAAATGGAGGTGTATGGGATTTGTATCTTCCTCCTATTAGAACAATATTAGTTGAACTGATTTTGTCAAATGAGGTAGTAGGAGGGCTTCCCATTATATTGAGTAGCTTGCGATATTACAGCAACGGGAAGAGGAGAAGTAGGGACTCTTTTAGCTCTTTGAGCAATAGATTCTATTGATGTTTTAACTTGCTAAGCTCATAGAATGTAATATTCGCCCTAGTCTTTTTCATATCTTCAACGATGTTGTATTCCATTTCATCAGAGACTAGCAAGGTTTTAGCTGAAGGTGAAGAATTTGATTAAGGAGGAGTGGTTTGAGTAGATTTGGGGGAAGATTTCTTACCTATTGATTTATCTTTAGGAGTTGAAGTTAATGCTTTTTATTTTTTCTTTTTTTGTGGCAAATATATAGTGCTTCCACTGTTGATTGCGATAGGTAATGCTTCTTGTGATTCTTCATTAGGAAGAATGAAATCCCACATTCCTTGTAATTCAACCGCTTCTTCGTCATCAATTTGTTCTTCAGCTGTTGATATTTCTTCTTCCTCCACATCCGATTCAGCATTTGATATTGTATTTGGAGGTTTAGGATCAGAGGAAGCATTTTTTTGGTAAGGTCTGTAAGCTTTCCTTGAAGAAGTCTTAGCTACCTATTTTTTGATGTCAACCATTTCATTGGACATAGTTTTAAGGACCTTTTGTAGTCCTTCAAGATCAAAAAGATCTTTAGGTGTTTTTCTCTTGGATTTGTCCCTTCTTGGATTTTCTTTCTTCTAATGCATTATTTTTCTCTAAAGCTAAAATTCATTTTTCTACATCTATGGCTTCTTTCATGTTTTCTTTCAAATTCAGTTTGATAGCCCTATCGACAAAAATAGTTGCGTTTGAGGGAAGAGAAAAAATGTACCATTCATTTTGAACTTCATCACTGGGCTTGGATGTCATTTGGATCTCATTCAATAACTTATTAAAATGTGAATTGAATTCCTCAATTGGTTCTCTAGGTTCAGCTTTCAAGTTGGAGAGATCATTGAGAAGAGTAGTCGTTGATCGATCATCTCCAAACTTGGTTAGGAATTGCTCTTGAAAGGAATCCTAACTATTAATGGAACCAGATGGTAATGAAAAATACCATGATCCTGCTGATCCTTGTAAGGTATAAGGGAATAATATTACAACTGCATCTTCTTCTACCACTACATTTAGATTTATGGACAACATGAAGTTGTTTATGTGTTATTCGGCAGGCACCCCATCATCAGGGTTAAATTTTGGCAACCATTTCATTGGATGCACAGGTAGTGGATGTAATGGTCCTTCCATTCAAATAGTTCCCGGATTTTTCCATGGTCTTTGAGTCATCATGGGTATCTGTGTAGAGGAAGATGTTCTAGTAGTTGAAGGTGATTGGGTAGAGGAGGCTTGTGCTCTAGTACCAGTGTAAATCACGATCTGGAGTTGTGAGGTGGATGATTGATTTTTTGATGAAGGGGATGGAGTGAATGAGCATGTTTCAAGTGATGATAAGAGAATCTCACTATGAGCTTCAGATTGTGTTTTCGTAGTTTTCCTTCGAGGGTTTGGTCGAGGGAATTCCAATGGGGGGATCCCAAAATTTTCGCTCTGTGATCTATTTAACCTTTGAGAGGAAGGAAACTGAGAAGAAACACTAGCTTGGGATAACTCTGATACTTCTTGAGATAGAGAAATCCCCTACAGTTTATGGATTAAAGACTGAACTTCAGGAGTTTTTGTAGAAGAAGATTGATTTAATTTCTTTGGAATCACAGTAGTGGATTCTAAGGATTTCTTTACAACTTCAAGCCTAGGATTTGGGGATTTAGAATGCGACCGAGAAGTTGGAGGTGATGGTGAGGGAGTTTTACTCTTAGAATGGCTTACTGATTTAGATTTTCTTTCCATTCATAGTTAGACCCTCTTTCTAGTGCCAAAATGTTGAAGCTACGAAAATCATTGTGACAACATGGGGGAAAACCACTCAATCTGGACCTTGAAAGCAATTCCTTTTCCGTTTGGTATAGTGGCTCCAACTAGGGATAATGGGACCAGTTTCCTAGAAAGGGTTGATTTGATAATGTTGATGGAACGATATAGGATGTAATGAGAATTGACTAAGATAAGTGTAATTTCATCTAACTACTAAACACATGCATATCTCTTTAATCTGACATTATCTAACCATAATATACCTGGGAATAAAATACAATATGTGATCTATAATGATGTCTTACAACAATTTGTAATAAAGATCATTCAACTGCCAAAAGAAATTAAATCATTTAACAATAATCATTTTGGATAAATAGTTAGACAAAACGATTGAGAAAAATAGATAAAAGTACCATATATGATAAGTCCTGCTCATGTGCTTGAACAATATTGACCCAATCTCATTCAATCCAACATATCATAAGAGTATAAAAGTGCATTTCAGTAGAGCATGCTAGATATTTAAAGAAAAATAGATCATGTTCCATTCATTTCATTAAAACCTCCTCAAAAGTACAAAAGTGTAATGTTTTGAAAAGTGTTTTTGATAGAGTTTATGGACCCCTCTCTAAATGCATGAGAGGGGTTTAAATACTAAACTATATGTCTCAAAATAGATTATTACAAAAATAGTTGAGGAGGTTTCAAACAACCTTCCTCAGAATATGAAAAAATAAAACTAAAAGAAAAATAAATTAATGACTAACTCCTTCGAACTTGATCTCTAAGGTTGCAAATATTAGTCATTGGCTTGAGCTAAGGTGGCTGGTTGATTGTAGATTTTAACTACCCAACAAATATGGCATCTGTTAGTGCTGGCACCATATTTTGTGTAGAGGTTGTTAAACACCTTAGAGTCATCTATTGGCTGTGTGGGTTTACTAGAAACTACCAGTACATTTCCCAATTCAACCTGTCTAACTTTTTGATTGCCTTCTCCTTTTCTTGCGTTGCCTATTTCCATTGCTGCTCTAGCTATTTGACATTCAGAAGAAGCCTTGGTACACACTCCTTGACAAGATTGGCGCCATGAAAATTTTCATAAATGGCTTCTATTATGTTGTTTTTTTCTATCGTTGTTATCGTTGTTGCCTTTTCTGCTTGTTTCAACTGAGAATCCCAATCCATAAACATAATATCTTTATGAGACTCTTCTAGCTTTGGTAGGTCAGACTTTCTTCCATCCTCTGATTATGGCCAGGTGATAAATTTAGAAACCCTTTTGTGGATTTCGTCATACTCAAATCTCATATCAATCACTTGGTTTTTTAATTTATCACTGGTCTCGCAATAAGGATTTATTTGCAAGATTTTCTGGCAAAATACTTCCTTTTTCTGCACTAGTAAGGAATTGAGGCTGAGTGCTTCTTTGATGAATTCATAGATTTGTGGATTATCTTTAAATTTATCTATCATGGCTTGTATTTGCAAATCCTTTTTGCTAATCTGGCTTGATGTTGTATCCTCATCTTATCGAATTCTCTTTGGAGCAAGGCTACTTGTAATTATGCTTGTTGATTAGATTTTACTTGGGCTAACTGTTTTTCTAGTAGCAAAATTTTATGTTACTTTTCCTTCAGTGACATTTGGACCTTTGTCACCTTGTCGATGGTCGCTGTTGCATAGGCTCATACAAACTATGACAAATTTGTGAGAATATCAGATGGGTTGATAGGCGAGTCCTTCCATACAATATCCATTGGTTCATTTTCTGGAGTCGTAACAGCCATTGTGTCTAGTTTCCTTTTCTTCCTTTGTATTTTGACTACAGCCTTATGGGTAGGACTGTAGAATAAATCTAACAAAGATATTTCCTCAATTCCTAAGACAATTTCTAAAGTAGGAATAGTAGGAATGATCTGAATGTCCTGAGTACTTGTAGCTCCTTCTCCTTCCCCTGTTGTTTCTAGATTTGCTTTATGTTGGGTTTGTTTGGAAGTTTACATTTCAGATGTTTGCTGAGGGTTTGTGTCTGTGTGGAGCTTTTTATTGAACTGCTCCCATTCTTGTTCCAGGTCAATGATTGGAGCTTTACCTAACTAAGTTGAAGTAGAAGTAACCTCTACCTGTTTCTTTGTTAAGGCCTGCACGGCCTTCTCTGTACTTCCAGTTGTGTCTTTTTCAGACTCTTTATTTGTGTTTCCTCTACCATTTTGAGATTGTCGCTCTGAGTGCTTTGACTCATGAGTCAACCTCTCTTGGGTTTGCTCTTCAGAGTTTTCTTTGGAGCTTCCCTCCAAGCTTATGTTGGGAGTTGGGTCCCTTATTGGTTCAATCTACAGTAGGTCTAATGGGACGTTTAATAATATCTTTTTTTTGTACACATGGAAAGCATTAATATCTTCTGGGGTCAAAAGTAGTGATGCCATATTCAAAACTTGTGAAAATGTTTCTTCCTAGAGGAAGAGGTCATCAAAGGCATCTTCATGGGTGAACTATTTTACTTTTACCATAGTAGTAAATTCCTTAACAGTGACATTTGGGTCGTATTGCCTTCCTGAAACTATAGCTAATTTCAGAGACATAATAATCTTTGCTTCTTTTAATGCATATCCATAATCATGTAGTGAAAAAGCACCACATTGTAATGGGAATGTAGGCCAAATGGCCTTCTTATGCTCTTTTAGCCTCTGCTCAATATGCCTTCCCTTGTTGTTTGGTAGGCTATTTCTCTAGCCATTAGCTTGTCGGGGACAAAATATGGGAGGAAATGTGGTGAAGCAATGCTCCCAAAAACTCTGATGTAGGTGAATGTCTCTTCCCCAAACCATCTGGCTACTAGCAAGATATCTACTTCGACCTCTTTAGAAAACCTAGGGGTAGCTCTATCGAATACTGCTTTATGAATAGGTAGCATAGCCCCTTGACAGGTTTTATAAAAATGGTGATGGAATTATGATTCCCACAAAATTTTATGGTATATATGGATGGGAATCTAGTTCTTTCCATCCCATATTGGGAAATTGTGAACAAAAATAAATTGCATCCATAATAAAAGCACTTATGAAGAAAGTAGGAAAAATACCTAAAGAAGGACTTCTTTTCCTTTTATATTCTATAATTACCTTTGTCAAATTGTTTGATAAAATTCGAGCCCAGTTCATAATTATTGCATTCACTACTGCATCTATTAATGGGAGCCATTCCATGGAAAGCTTGGTGCTATCGGGTCTACCGAATAACCTACATATCATTGCTACTGCGAAACTATGAGGGGGGGAATGGATGTCGTTGAGTGCATACCAGTTTTAACCCATTTGAGTTTGCCTTCATTTGATTTCTAGGTTTGTGTAATGTCTGATAGGTGCTCATTTTCTTTGGAAAATTGTTGAAGGAATTGTTTGTTGTAGAGATTTTGAGGCTCTGGTAACTAGTACATTAGTCGTGGGTTGTCTGCTGAGAAAGACCTCATGACCTCTTGCATGTTATTCTTGAAGATTTTGTCTGAGATGTATACCTCGTCAATTACCCATTTAACCATAGCTGTGTATGGTATTATCTTTGGTCTCACAGGTATTCAATGTAGGAATGAAAACATTGTTTTGAAATAGGAGGTGTCAGATGACCCCTGAACGTTAGTCATGGCCTTTATTACCAGTGGCTTGGGCTTCTCTTCTTCAAACAAGTTATACATGGCCTTCCATGTCGTGGTTCCTCTGTCCTTGTTGCATGTGGTATAAAAAAAAAGCGACACCGTGTCTGATTTCTCATATGCAGCCGCCTTTCCCTTCTTCGACATTCTTTCTAACGATGTTCTCTATGGAGGTTTCCTGAAATGGAGAAAAATGAAAGTTATCAGATAAACACGAGGGAGAATGACAGTGAGAATTAAATGATACAGTTAACCTCAAAAATGTGACAAGAAGGAGATTTTATTCAAAACGCAGATGAAAAGATATTGTATCATGTTGAGCCACTCTTTAACATAAATGCCATTAAATTTATTAAATAGCCAGTTAGGTCTCTTATCATTTCCTTTATTCCTCATTAAACTATCACATTGCAAATGGGAAAGAAAAACTTTAAGGTGGTGTGTTTAAACTACGAGAACACTGATTTTGTGATTGTGAAAATATTATCGCAATATCGCAAATCACACTATCGAATTTTTGGTTGTGCGTTTTCCTAGAGTTTTTTTATATTCTGTTGGATGTGAGATACGAGATGAGCAGCATATTCTTTATCATTTAAAGCGTAGTTTGCCTAAATGAGTAATTATTTCATAAAGTGATTTTCACTAAGTGGCAGACTTAACTTACAATTTATAACATTTGATTTTATCGGGTTCGGGTTTTATCGCACTTTACGAAATCTCATAGTTCATAAGATTGGATTTTAAGTAAAGTGTCACGATAAGCATTGACTCTCTCTACTGCAATATCGCATTTCACATATTACCACATGCTTTTTGAGTTGCATCCTTTGTGAAAGCCAATATGTGATTGTGATAAGCACTTCATTTTATAGGAAATTCCTTAAGTATTAGCTTTGAATGAAAAGTCTAATGATATCCTAAGTTAAATATGGTGATCCCTTCTATCGCAATTCATGGATTTTGTTCGTTGATTAACCCTTTAACACACTTGGTTCAATGGTATGCAAAAAGGCGAGAATTTCTAGTCTTAAAGGGTTTTGACTTGATATCTTGATTTATTTCTAAAAGTTTAAAAGAAATCGCCTAAGTGCTAAATTTTTCTTGGAGGGTTTTTTAATAAAGGGTCCCCATTTACTAATAGAACATTAACTATTAAATCAATAAATGGGGGGGGGGGGGGAGGGGGGTTTGTTGAAGATCACAGTAGTGTCCTAATTGGATAATGATTTTGGTATTACTAACTATGTTTCCTTCCCTGTAGATAGGCAATAAAGGAGGACATTTACCAGGTGTAATTTTATTCCTTTAACCAGCCCTAGTAAATTATTTATGGAAAAGGAACCTGTGGAGTTTTCTTTAAGTTTTCCAGACTCCTTAAAATTGAAAATACCAGTGAGTAGGAACTAGCCCGGGCTCGAGAAAAAACCACGGGTAAGTGGAATTAATTTTTCTTTAAGTTTTTCAGACTTCTTAAAATTGAAAACACCGGTGAGCACGAACTAGCCTGGGCTCTAGAAAAATCCATAGGTAAGTGAAATGGAGTTTTTTTGAAGTTTTTCAGACTCCTAAAAATTGAAAATACCAGCGAGCATTAATTGATATGGACTGAAGAAAAATCCATAGAATAATAGTAGTTAGGTTTATTTGCCAATAAAATGGAATTGGCCATGGAAGTGATGGTTAGCTTGGTTCCAAAAAGAGGAGGTTGTCCAGCTACATAATGCCTTCTTGTTAGAGATATTGGAGCCTAATCATTGAATTATTTGGCCTCATTTTTTGGCACTTCCACTGCAATTTCAAAATTCCTGTACCAATGTGTTGTTTATAGCTTTTCCAGCCAAACAAATTCACATGCAACATCAATAATCACTAGCACCTACTCTAGCTTGACCCTCAGAACATGTTAAGCTACAAATACAAGCCTACAATATTCCAACTTGAAGACTATTCATCCGGTACTAGAAGGCAATATCCTACGTTCATCCAGTATTGGAAAGCAGTCTCCAGTTTTCATCTGGTACTAAAAATAAAGATCTTCCTTGTGTTGATCCGGTAATGGAGGTATCATGTCAGTGTTTATTTTCTTCTATTAAGATTCATATTAATCATGTGATGAATCTATAATTACCCTCATAAACCCTTATTACCATTAGTTGTTAAGCCCCTAGCCTAAATCCTAAAGTACTCACCTTTATTCCTTGTGTTTTCCTAAGAAACAAATATTTTTATGATATGATCGAATGGGGTAACCATGGGTGTGATTGGATGAATGCCAATCGTAGTTTGAGAAAATGAATTATATTTTGAATATCTTATGATATAGCTTCTATCTTTGTGGGTTGTTTAAACAATGATTTTATGACTACTCCATAACCATAAACAGACTTATTACGATGAATGGTTACCGGAACCATGACATTTACCATCCCATACTGATGTACTGGTCCAATCAAACACTTTTTCTCCATCGTGGCTAATTTTCATTTGAATGAAGTTTTAAATCATTAACAAATATGAATGTCTAAATAAGCTCTGCATACAACTTATTGTCGTCATCTTATATGAGCTCACCTTGTAATTATGACAACCATTTGACTATTACCATTTCCTTTCAAATTATAAATCCTCTCCTGGATGGCTTTGCCATCCACATGAGCATAATTTATCTCTTTCATACCATTCGGCCTTCATTTCACTCATCCTCATCGATTCATCTAGCACTAGCTCTATCGTATTTCTTCCATAACCCAACTTCTAGTACTCTATCATTTTTGGTACTCCGCCATTTTCGGTACGTTTTCATTTCCGGTACTCAACCCTTTTCGATCTATATTTCTAGAAATTGTCTGAGACCTGTTCTTAAAGTTGGCATGGGGGTAGATCGACACGAATCAATGTTCCATTTTTATCAAGAAATAGAGGAGTATTAGATGTGCAAAGAAAAATTCGAGCAAGCTAGCTGGATTTCATTTATGAAAAAGTTTAAAGGATACCATGAGAGCGTTTCTCATGCCTTCACTCAAAGTTATGATGACGAATATGTTCATCTAGGAGGTCTACATTTAGAGATCATAGCAGCTACTATAGAGGAAGTTATCAAATTACTGGTTGTAGGGGAGAAATACTTCAAGGGTGTAAATATTAACAAGGAGCTATGTTGAGAGTTCTTAGAACCTGAACATTTGAACACTAACTAGCCTAAGGGTATTCCTAAGAACTAGATCAAAGAAAAATATAGGCTGATGATTAATAGCTTGCAAATATTCTTAACATGCAAAGGAAGGTATGCAGACACTTTTCTCTATCATTTAAGACTTTTTTTATATTTTGAAGGAGGACCCTAGATAAAATTGCGTACTTCCTTTGGATGAGTTTAAACAAGATAGTAAGATGAGTTAAATCAGTTTCCAATAAGGTTGAGACTATCATTTATCATCATGGATTGATAAAAAAATTAGTTACTCATGAGACAAGGAATCGGGGTAGCAGTTGGAAAGAATTACTCACACAACATTTTGCTCTAGAAGGAAGTTCCAAATCCATAAAAGAAGACAAGCCAGTGGATAGTAATAAGGATCTAGATAGCAGATAGGAGAATAGTAAGAAGAAACAGAAGAAGTCAAAATCTAAAGAAGGGATTGTTGTCCCTACTTCACCAAAATCCATGAATCAATTATAAAAGGCTAAAACAATAGAGGAGGAGGAACCTCTTGCAGCAAAAAGGTGATTAGTAAAGGGTAAAAGACCTTCTGTAGATTCACCCAGTCAAAGTAAAATCTCCACTAGTGAGAAGAAGAAGTGGAAGTGAGTTGATAGTGATGGAGGAGAACTCACAGGTATTATTTCAAAGGTAGTTGTTGATTTACCTTAGGAGGACACTTCTTAGTCGAGGGTTAGAAATATGAAAAAACCTAGAATAAGTGAAAAGGGTGATAGAGCACAATGAAAAGGGTGACATAGCACAAACTTCTAAAATAAAGGAGAAACATGCACAGAAGGGACAGATCTCAGATTCCATGTCGCATACCAAAAGGAATAAGAGGATATTGTTTCAAGGCAATATCCTCACTTCTAACAACAAATCCGGTGAGTCGTAAGCACCTACATGATGAACTACCAACATCATGGCACATTAGGTAATGGGCACTCATACCCCTTCTCTTCAAGAACATATAATGGATATCTCTCCTTCACCTTAAAAGAAACATGCATAGGTTGAAATGCTTAGTGAAACAGAGGAATTAGTTACAGAAACATTTAAAGAATTAAGAAAAGAAGTTAAGGCTAGTGAAAAAGAAATTGAGGCTAGTAGATAAACCACTAAGCATGAAACAATTTACTGCTAGTTTTCTAACTAGTGATCATATGACAATTGAGAGAATTTAGATGGAAAATGAAAAATTAAAGGAGAATAACTAGAGGTTGCAAGATTAGTACGATGAGGTCTCCACCAAGCTTAAGAAATTTCTTCAGGTGTGAATATCTTAGATCCAAATAACTCATGTTCAGGCAAGCTGTAAGAAGACTCCATTTTTGAAATTTTGAGGAAATTCAACACATTTTGCATGAGGACATGCAATGAATTAGGCATGGGGGAATGTTGGGTCTCCTTTTTTATGCCTTTAATACCCAATCTTGTTCTCAATTTTTAACCAAATTTACCTCGAAACCTACTCACCACTTGCCTACCTTCTTCAAGAACATAATTTTTAGCATCCTTGTGTATCTATGAGGTAATTTATATTTAAAGAATGTTTTTTATGCTTTCCTATTAGTAGGAATGAAATAATTTATTCTTTATACTCTATAATTATTTGGATTGACTCAAATAGATCTTAAGGCCCTGTTCCTGCTCATCCGACACTACTATTATCCATCTGGTACCAACACTGCTTATCTAGTACTCGTGCACCTACGTTCATCTGGTACTTGTGCACCTAAGTTCATCCGATACCCGTGTTTGTTCGGTACCCGCGTACCTGTGTTCGTCTGGTACCTATGTTCATCTGACATCGATATCATCTATCTAATATCGACCTTGTTCATTCGGTACTGGCATTCGTCTTGCATTGACTGTGTTCATCCGGTACCAAACCCGACTCTTTAGCTTCGACGGTTTGAGTGAGTTTCATTCGATGAGACAAAGGGAACTAATGGTAAAATTCCTTACCTTTTTATGGAAAATCGAGATACGCTTCATCACTCATGCACTGGATGTCATGAGGATGAAGTCAAATATGTAAAGGAAAGCAAAATGTAATATTTTTATGATGATTTAATTCTATCTTTTAAGCATTGTATGTAACAACCATTCCTCTATAAGAGAAGGCTCATAGATGATAGGTGTTAGTTAGACACAAATTTGCAGTTAATTTACTATTGTCCAATGTTCCTTCCATGGTTTTGACATAAACCTACTCAATACTCCCATTGCATGTGCAATGTATACTCTAGTACAAACCATTGCATACACCAAAATTCCAACTACACTCAGATATGGAACACAAAACATGTCCTCTTCTTCTTCCAGTGCCTTGGGACATTGTTCTGCAGATAACTTTACACCTACAAGAATAGGATCCTTCAACGATTTAAAATCCTTCATATTAAATCTTTACAATATTGTCTAAACATATTTCCTCTAATATAACCAAAGGTTCCTCTTTGCCTGATATATTTTAATTTCCATGCCCAAAATAAATTTTGTAGCACCAAAATCCTTCATGTAAAATTTAGAGGACAATTGGATCTTCACATTCTAGATAATTTATTTGTCATTTCCAATTAGCATCATATCATCCACATATAATACCAAATAAATAACATGATCACCAACTAATTTGTAATACACATAGTTATCCACTTTTATCCTTTTCAAGCCAAATCCCTTTATACATGTATCAAATTTTTGATACCACATCCTTGGTGATTGATTTAACCCATACAAATACTCTTTTTAACATGCACACCATTCTTTCTTACTCTTCACTACAAATCCTTTTGGTTTCTTCATGTATATCTCTTCTTCTACATCCCCATTTAATAATTTTGTCTTCAAATCCATCTTTTCTACCTCAAAATCAAAATCATTACCAACAAATAAAAGTAATCTAATAGAATCTAACTTGCCAACAAGAGAAAAAATATCACCAAAACCAATTCCTGACACCTAGGAATAACCTTTCACTACTAACTGAGCTTTGTGTTTCTCTAATTTTCTTATGGATTCATATTCTTCTTATTCACCCATTTACTGCTAATGGGTTTTCTTCCATATGAAAACTCCACCAGATACCAGGCCTCATTCTTGTCCAAGGTTTCCATTTCTTCAACCATGGTCTTTTTCTAGAGTTTTTCATCATTTAAATCCATTGCTTCCCTAATAGCTTTGGGATCATCATCAATAATCGATAAAGAAACATTTTAATTGAAATTAGGTAGAGTATACCTCTACGGATTCATTCCTTCCTGAAATAATCTCCTCAAAACCAAAGTGTTTCGTTCTTCTTCTTATTCTTTTTATTATGTAGAGTCTGATTCTTCATCCTTCAATTCAAACTCTATCTTCTCTAGTTTCTTTTCCCTTGGGAGGACTTCATGTTTCATGACTATCCTTCACTTCTCTAAATAACACATATCGATTATACACAACATTATGTTTTTTTGGGTTCCAAAGTTTGTAACATGTTAATCCATCTTTATACCTAGTAAATATGCACCTTTCAAATTTACTATCGAACTTAGTTCTTTTCTACTTTGGAACATGTACATATGCAGCGCAATCAAATACCCTGATATGTGAGAGAGATTGTTTCTTACCAGTCCATACCTCATTTATATTCTTATCCTCCAACACTAATGAAGGTGGATTTTTAAATAGGTAACATGCAGTATCCACAACCTCTTGCTATAATTCTTATCCTAATCCAGCACCACTAAGCATGCTCCTTGACTTTTCCCTCAGTGTCATATTCATCCTTTTGAAACTCCATTTTGTTGAGTTGTGCATGGAGTAGTCTTCTTCCATGCTATAAACTTCTTACGAAACTCTTTGAATTCCTTCTTGCATAACTATCCACCATTATCTATCCTTGACACCTTAATCTTCTTTGCTGACTAATTTTCCACTACAGACTTAAATTATTTAAACCTTTAAAGACTTGATATTTCCTCTTAAGAAAATATATCCTTGCATTCCTCAATAAGTAATCTATGTAGAACACATATTTACTGAATGATGTAACTGACATGGGTCCAAACACATCACTGTACACAAGCTCTAATATTCCTTCTTCCCTCTTAGCACTAGAGAAAAAACTCACCTAGTTATGCTTCCCATATACATAATGTTAATAGAAATCAAAATCTAGAGAAAAATTAGATATACCTTCTATCATACCATTACCATGTAGTATTTGAAGGCCCTTCTCTCCAATATGTCCCAGTCTTTGATGCCATAACATAGTCTTTTCACTAAAGACTATAATATTTTCTGCTCCACTTTCATGAACAACAAAACTATTACACCCATCAATAACATTATTACCCAGAATATTGTATAGAGTTATGATCCAAAATACCATCATTAATACCAATGATCCTCAAACTGTCTTGTAGGTATATTTCTCGAACATTGGTTTTACGTCTGCATCATCCATATTGCTTCTAAAAATTAGATTTTTAGCTAATACTAGAATGTACAGAACACCAAGGAGTGTTCTAATCCTTTTTTCTATCAACTTCAAATTTAATTCTACTCATCTTGTGATTATGGTCTTCCTGTCATCACTAAGGAATACATCACCACCATCATATATCTTGTACTCAAAGAACCACTCCCTGTGGGGGGTCATATGAAAGGATGCACTTGAGTCAATCAACCATGCCTCATGATCTACATGTGTACTTGAAGAAGGCAAGTACACATCCCCAACTTCATCTAAGTTGGCTTTCACCTCTTGAGAAGGAGCATCATCAGACCCATTTCCTTTCTCAGGAATTTTATATTTACAATCCTTCTTCTAATGCCCTTTTTTCCCTCATATCTAACGTACCTTTTAAATATTTCCTAGATATTTAGATCTCCTTCTAGATATAGATCTCCCACTAGAGGACTTATTTATATTTATGTTTTGGGAGAGTCCTCTTACAAAGAAAGAATCTTCATTCCAAATCTCCATAATTTTTCATCTCATCTCCTTTGACAACAAGGATGAGACTATTTCATCAAACTTTAAGGTAGTTATATTACTACATATGGAAACAACCAGAATATCCCACGAGTCTAGTAATGAACACAATAGACCGATCCACTTATCTTCATCTAAAATTTTAATATCAATAGATAATATATGGATTACAATTGTATTGAAGGAATTTAGGTTCTCTACCATTGAATCTCCATCATTAATCCTAAAACTATATAGATTTTTCCATGGAAATAGTTTGTTCACCAAGGACTTATATTGATACAGATCCCCTAACTTGTCCCAAAAATCCTTTGTCATAGCTTCCCTTGACACATTCAACAATATTGAATCTAAGAGACACAATTATATTGTGCTCTTTGCCTTTTTATCCAACCTATTCTATTCTTCCACTGACATCCATGTTATTGTTGTACTTGAACCCATAGTAATCGACAGATCTATGTCCAACAACAAGTCTTCCATTTTGATCTTACACAACTCAAAATGTTGTCTATTGAATTTCTTGATCTCTATCTTTCCATTTTTCACCATTTCCTTTCACCACAAGAATCGATCATGCACATCTCCCATTATAACAAGGTCTACCACAAGCCCAAAACAAACCCCTTAGTCGTAAAGGCATACCCTTGAAGCCAAAACTTCTCTGATACCAAATGAATTTTTTAACCATGTACAAATAATACCTGTAAACAAATTCTTAAAAAAGAAAAAATATACAATGATGAGAGCAAAAATATACACATATATTTTTATCTTAGATCCAAAAAACGGGAAAAATAGATTGAATTTTCACTATATTCCTTTCAATGTTAAAATACATTATATACATGTCAAAGCATTTATAAGCCCTTAATCCATTAACTCTGGATTAGAACATAACCATATTTTCTTTTACTAGATCTATAAAGCCATGAGCAAAACCATCATGCATAAAACCATGCACAAAATCATGATCCATATAAGTATTCCCATAACATTAAACGAAATCACATGATTAAAAGCATGGTTAAAGAAATTGTTGATAAATGACCTACTCTCCTTCAAGAAGAAATGCTTGATGGGAGAGAGATCTGACCAAAGCAATATTTGGAGGATCCTATCATCATGTTATGTGTTGGTCGTATAGGAATGTTGCCTATTTGGTTGTCTAAAGAGGAGAAAAGTTTTCTCGCAAGGGTTGCCCATTTTTGGGTGGGTAACAAATGGCTCCATATCGAGGAAATGTTATCATTATAGAGTGCATGATCCATGTTCTCAAATAAGGAGTTCATGAGAATCCCAACAATTCTTGGTGCTCATAGACTTGCTATCTATACACTCACAACAACTTGTTAATAACAACTGAGTGGGGTACTTATTGTCACCCTTGTGATATAGGAAAAAAAATACAATAATAAAATGTTAGTTAATATAGTATTTAACTACTATGTAGTCACATCAACATCAACAATGTCAAAAGAATGGTGCGCACATAAGAATCCAAATCACGCAAAATTTATGCAACTACATATACACAAATACATCAAGTTTCACTAAAGAGTAAGAGGTGTTTTCCATTCACTGGTGATGACGAAGGCTCCTCATCAAGGTTGGATATATAAGAATAGTTAACCCCTAATTTTTCGTGGACCTTATATGGATGAGGATCGTCATCCACAGGGACTAGATCATGAACTTGAAAATATTTTCCTTGTTTCTCGACCTATTGCTTCTTTTTATTGTTTTTATATATTTGTTTTTTGGTTTTAGAGGAAGGCATTAGTCTTCTTGACATACATCCCCTCCATTTTCCTAAATTAAAATTGGTTTACCGAGGATCCAAGGCTAAAAATGCTTCCATTCTACCTGTAGGTTTAAAGGTTTTGTCCCCCCTTCCATTTTCGTACAGCTTCCAAAGTAATTAGGGAAAGGGAAAGGACCAATTTATTTTGCATGCACATTAATATGAGGCTCTCAATACAAGATAAATTCTTTTCCATTGGTTGTGGGTATGGTAGCATAGAAAAATTCCATCTATAAATTACCACCAATAGAGGATGCCCACTTTCTTGACAAGAGCATGCCTCAGGCATCAACGACATCAATGACTACTATGTTTATTAATAAATATGTCTTTGTTAGTAGCCAAGGAAACCTTAACATCCTTAATTAAACCATGCACAAGGATAGGCTTTGAGTTAAATTCATGCACCTTCCTCTAATGCCTACTAATTTGTAGCTCCAATTGATTCATAACTCTCAAAGAAATAACATTTGCAGAAGCTCCATAGTCAAGCATAAACTTGTGCATTATTAAGTTATTAATTACTAGATACAATAAAAGTGGTTCATGAACTCCAGTCTTCTGATCACAATACATATTTTCTAATATTACAAGAGGGTCTATAACTTCCCTGTCTAAGAATTTCCCTAACTTGGCCCCTTTTTCATTCATGTTTTGCAAGCTCTAAGAGTGGGGAAGCACATTCACCTTAGTGAGGATACTTCCCAAGTCTACATCTAATGATACTCCATTACTGGCATTAGAAGTAGTCTTGGTATTGTTCTTAATAGAAGGAAAAGGTGATTTAACACTTCTCTAGGGAGAAACATTATTACTTGCTTTAGGGTGGCTTGGAACATTATTCTTGCTAGTGGAATGCAACCATTTAAACTTGTCCATAGATTCAAAAAATTTAATAGGCTCATCACATTATTCATTGTGTTTTTTAGTTAGTACTTCATGTTGTTGTTGAGGAATAGATGAAGTTTCATTGAGAAAGGTAGTGAAAAGACCAGAGTCATTAATCAAATTCAGATGCTCAAGGTTGTCCTCATCTTCAACCTGACTATATGGGCACTCTTCTTTTATATGGAATTCATTACATTTCTTACACCAACTAAATACCTCTTAATTGATTATGTTGGTAGGATCAAGGGTGTTAGTCATAGTTTATTGGGAAGAATTCTTGCCACTATTAGGATTCCTTTAAAGGGCCTTATCATTATTGAATTGAGGCCTGGTGTAGCAACCCCACCCCACATTTAACCACTTTTTACAATATTTGTGGGGTTATGAGACAAGAGTTACTATGACAAGACCCAACATCCAATTTCCAGTTATGGAAGTGGGGTCTACAAGCCATAAACATAATTCCACCTCCTAAAAGCACCATGTCACCTAGATACCATACATCTATTGATGACCTTTCCCTGGGTTGGAACTAACTTTATTTTTACCCTACACCCCAACCACATGGATGCCAAGTCATGCATGCTATTGGAAGGCTCAAACTACACGAACAAGCCTTCCTCCATGTCATTGCAGGTGAAATCTCTCATTTCAGAGGGTGCAACTAGCAACTTAGATCTAGATTTTCAAGCTATTCTTTAGGCCACTACCCACAACCTTCCATAATCAAGTCTAAAACAACCAAAAGTATGCATAACTAGTACTTAGGCTTAGATATTGCCCAAACATGCCTAATAAATGATAAGAATTTCGACAAACATATGTTAAACATAGTAGCTACATGTCATGAATGCATACCTGATCATTGTCCCATTCATCTCACTAGAAAATCATCAAGGAGGCTCATCGCCCTTCTCAAGCTAGCTGCATCAAACAATTGTTAGCTCATACATTCACATAATAATTCAATAACTTATCAAGCCATAAGAAATATCTATAACAAGGGCACATCATATACCAAAAGTATACCATGCCTGTAACTAGAATTTAACCAGAATGAAGCTATGACAAACCAATCATAAAATTAACACAATAACCAATACATGTGCTCATAGATATCAATAAGAAATAACACATAATAACCTATGCATAAAGCCATCTAATCAAGGACTTCCACGTACCACCTGACCATAGATGGGGTTGAACCAAATATTTATTTTAGCCAATCACCCTTGTGCCATATTTCAAGCATGAATGGGGGATCTCATGGGATAAATCAAAACAAAACCAACCAAGGCTTCTAGAGGCCAAACTACCTCAACCCTCAACCATAGTGATTCACCTAAACCGGTCCATAAATCACTAACACTAAAACAATCTTGGATTCCTCCTAATTCTTCACCATACCCGGAGAAATTTTCCTATCTCCACCCATTTGTCAAGAGTTCTAGGAGAAATCCCATGTCCACCCTCAAACCTTGGGAATTTTCTTGAGGCCACCTCGCGAGGATCTAAAATTTACTGGCCATCCAAAGCTTAAACCAAAATAAGGAACATTGTCAATCTAGGAAAATCCCATGCCAATAACAACAAACATAAACAACAAACCAATGCATGCATTATGCATCAAATATCAACATGCTAAATCACACATGGACATTGTTACCTACAAATCCACAATTATTTTCTTCCCTTGTTTTTGTCCAAACCTCCTCTTGCGCTACATTGCTTTCCTTTGTGTGTCCTTTCTTTCTTGGGTTGTTCCCTCTCTCTCTCTTTCTTGGAGTATGATTTCTAAAAACTAATCAAAGTATAAGAAAAATTTGTTGATTGTTTCTCAGGTGACTTTTTGTCATTGATGTCTAGTCTCTTCCTTTCCTTTTTCCTTTATTCTTTCATTTTCCTCTAATTTATCTCTAATTTCCCTTGCATGCATATTTGTGTCTCTTCATCTTCCTTTTCTGCTATTTTCCTTTATTTCTCATATTAAATTTCCATTTATTCCCTCTTTTCCTTTGCCAATACCTTTACCAATTTCCATAGCCATTAAAGAAACCACAAGTGATGCCCACTATAGTTTTTTCTCCTCCATTCAACTTGGAATACGTGTCTCATGACCTTGGTCTTATTTTATTTACATGGAAAACCAACCTAAGGCTGTTATAAACCCCTCCCTCTTGGGGGAACACTGTCCTCAGTGTTTTATGAAACTTATGACCAGCGAACCACTAAAAACAAAAAATACTGCTTTAGGAGTTCTATAAACAGAACTATATGTAGTTTACGATAATAAACACATATATACTTATTCACATTTGCTTCAACCAAAAAATAAAAAGATACAATGGTTGCATTAGTGATAAGGGAATATAGAGGCTCACACCTCCACCCTCAAAGTAGTACAAGGATTCACCTCCTTCCTAAGAAGTCTAGAATCCACTGCTAAAATAAAAGTCTACATCTAATGTCTACTGCTACAATCCTTGCGCTACTTTTTCTCTCAGTGAACAATTACCGACTTTATTCCTCAACCTTCCCTTCTCTACTTCCCAGCCCCTTGGGAAATCCGATCACCACCTTCTGTCCAGTCACTCACCTTCCAAGGCCCCTGCTATCCCCTTCTCTAATTCTCATTCCCTTGGGCAATCCATCCATTGGAAATGTTTCCTCATATTGAAAGGTCCAAAACCAAGGCATATCTATGCCTAAAAACCATCATATCGACCATAGCATGCTTATGGAAATAAATGGACACTATTGGGTACCAGTGTCCCGTGATGGCCCTACTCCTGAAGAACTTTATCAACATATTGTTGCTTGTTCCAATTCCTTTTGGTTGTTGTTGTTAATTCTCTTGAAGCTAGTTCCAACCACCCAACTAGGAATTTCCATGCTTCTTGTACCAAACACATAGTTTCCATTAAAATCGAAAGGAATTGTAATAAACTCAAATGATACCTTATTGATAGCTCATAAATAAGGTGTCACTTGCAATTTCTTTTTTACTTCCTCTCACAATAATTCAAATTAGCTCCTTGATCAAATGATCATGTATAAACATATCACATCCGATTAGCTCAAAGGGGAAGCAAGAGCGGTCATTCTCTTGTCTGAGGGGGGGACGAAAACAAGAAGGGTGGGATGAAGCAATGTTCTGAACAAAGAGAAATGGGACTAGGGGGGCTCTTATCGGAGTTTGCAACCTCTTATTAGAGTATGCAACACCTCTGTTTTGGCATGCTGAGCTTTGAGGGAACAAGGTAGGGTAGGTGATCTGACCTTCACTCAAGCTAGGTAGGCATGAGTAGACTAGTGTACCAGATGATTTATGATAGGTGGGATGGCTTGATTCACTAGGTAGGTAAGAAAGTAAGCTAAGAAGTAGTAAGAGGGGTGGGAAAGAACTAGGTTATTCATTGGTTTGATCCAATGGAAAGAAGGCTGCTAATGGCCCAATCAATCTATCTGTCAAGCTAGAAGTAATGGAAAGGAATGCAAGGAAGGGCCTACTCCTTCAGAATCAAAATCTTAGGCTAGGTTCATAATTTTGAAATCAAAACTAAAATTAAATGTTGATACTTATCTTTCAAATGATTCTTTGCTTCTGCCTTTGGTCTTTTTCCTTTCCATACACACATTGAATTAGTTTCCAAACCTAGAAAGCACCTAGTGCATTCTCTTCTCTTTGACCACATACACACACTAGATCGATAGCCAAACCTGGCAAGCACCAAGTGCCTTCTCTTATATATGCAATATATCTCTTATATATGTAGTATCAACAACAAGGGCATCCAAATACTACACTGGCTCTACCCTCAATATCAACAACAAGGGTATCTAGAGACTAAAAATCCTCTACCCTCAAGATCAACAACTAGAGATTGGTCTCTTCCCAAGCTGTCCATGGATTTAGGGACTACTAACTCAACCCACAACCTCCAAGGAACCCAAGTTTTTATAGGGATCCAATTCATAAGCTTAAGGGAACCCAAGTTTTTATAGGGATCCAATTCATAAGCTTAAGGGAACCCAAGATGTTACAAGGCTCCAAAGATCCTGTCCTAGCCCACAACCTCCAAGGATCCCAAGAACCAAACCCTTCACAACATGTACACATACACACGGTGTACAACACAACACATACATTTACACAACATAAAAAATACAACATGTAGTATTGCACATCTAGTGATCGTACCATCTCTACCAAGAAACCTTGCTTCTAGTGTCGTTCCCGTGCCTTACCATGTGCATCCACAACCCAAGTCTCGGGTTTGTGACTTTTTCAACTTATCCATGTGTGTCCCGGCATGTCACAGATCACACATAGGCCTTCAACATTTCATGTCCATAGCATAAACATAGGCATATTTATAAACACATAATATCAAAATCATATCCACATGATACTAGCCTCATAGATCTTCCAGGGCTGCTCTTCCCACTTGATTCCTCATAAAACCAGGAACCTTTTCATGCCATTCACCTACATAAATAAATCATTCTTCTACAAGAATGATCTGTGACGACCATGTCCGAAAATGGAATATATATATATACACACACACACACACACACACACACACACACACATTATCATGATCATCATCACAACACAATTACTAGTGTTCATAAGGTCAAGGTTAAGAAAACTTCCTTTATCTATGCAAGCATGCACACATTGAGAACAATAGTTTCCAACTTAGCCAAGATATTTGATACCTCAAATCCATTTACTTTACCTTTCCCAATTATCTTCTCATGATTATCCTACCACTGTCCATTTACCCCAATGAACCCAACCAGCCCAACCGAATGTCATATTCTTGCCTTCAACCACCCTTTATTCATGCATCAGGCTTCATCTAGGTCTTATATTACCTGTTGGGTTTCACTCAACTCTCCCTCAGCTCCATTAACTTCCCTCTTTCCCCAACTAATTCCTAAGACCTTCAAAACATAAAAGGCAAGAACAAAATGAAAGATAAAGAAAATAAGGAAAACAAAACAACAATACAACACCACAAACAAAGTGACATGACCATACACCTCTAGTAGTCAAAACCACAAATGAAACACAAAAAATCACAAAACATCAAAAGCACAAAGTTTCAACAAACACCATGACTCAACCCCCATAGTTTCCTAGTGCTTCCAAGGGTTCATGAGGGAAAGCTCAGCCCGAGCCTTATTCAATATCTATGGCAGTCTCTTTTTCCATGTAATTCCTTGCATCATACTTGCATGAACACACAATTGTAAATGCATTAATAAATATAACAATATACCACTTACCTTTCCCTGTTGTTCCTATAACAATGCCCTGCAACTGAACACCTGCACCTATCATCTCTCAAGGACTCAAATTCTCTTGATGAAGTTAGCTATAAATGGAAACTAACTATGAAGCTTGAATTTGATCAACCATCTTCCACGTAGCTTCCTCGGCCCCAAAGTTCATTTATGCACATTAACTTTCACTATTTCTCTATTCTTAAGCATGAGCTTATTATGTTGCAAGATGCATTGAGGGTCTACCTGGAACTCTCCCTCTGGTTCCATCTTCCACCTTAATGATGGATTCCTGATGATATGCCTACCCATCATCAACTACTAGATAGATCCAAGGAATGCTTTGTCCCACATCCCTAAATGTCAGTGCCTCCTAAGAACTGTAGATCTGAGGTTCTCGTGCTTCCACTATGCCTACTCTAATACAAAGGGAAATCCTTCCTTCGATGATCTTCACAACAGTTTCAACACTACAATGATTCTCTTCCATTTCCTTTATTCTACTACTCCACAGGCTTAGACCCATGTCCTTTCTTAGTTGCATTGAACTTCTTATGAGGTGCCACATTTTCCTTATCACTTACATCCTAAGATCTTCCTTGATTCTTGAGCCCTTTTCCTTCAGTCTTCACGTTACCTTTCTAGTCACACTTGACCTCAGGCTTGTGTTTTGATTGTTCATAACAATGCTTCATCTTCTTGATGGCTTCCTCCAAAGACTGAGGCTCATAAAAATCAATCCAGTATTTTAATGATAATGGAAATCCATTGATGAACCTTTTCATCTTTGCTTTCTCATCCTTAAGATAGGTCACCTATCTCAACATCTCTAGGAATCTATTTATATACTCTTACTATGGCATGGAACCCATATTGAGATCATAGAATTCCTTAGCCTTTCTATCATGCTATGTCTTAGACATGCTCTTCTTCCTAAAGAGTCTTTCAAACTCGTCCCATGAAGTCATTCTTCAGCGTCTTCTGACTTAGTCAACTCACCATCTAAAGTAGGAAGCTTGGATTTCTTGAACTCTTCTAGCGAATACTCACTCCTCCTATGATGTTGACGGTGATGGTGATGATGTCTCATGGAAGCAGAACTAGAATAAAGTCCACAAGTGCTATCCCTCCTCTTAGGTGTATCCAAGAGTTTTCCACTCTTCACTATATCATAATTGTCCATCATGTACCTTTTATTAGACCTTCTTTTATCTGCACCATTAGTCTTTCTTCCTGGTTTTCCCCATGACTGATCCTCAATTGTCCTTTCTTTTGCAAATCTGATAGGCTTTGAAGAATCATTGCATCAACCTCAACTTGCTTTTATTGAACTCTGGAAAAAATTTCCTATGCCTCAATCAAATGCTCATTGTCTTCCTTGA
Source organism: Pinus taeda (assembly GCA_000404065.3). Taxonomy (NCBI): domain Eukaryota; kingdom Viridiplantae; phylum Streptophyta; class Pinopsida; order Pinales; family Pinaceae; genus Pinus; species Pinus taeda. The sequence continues at coordinate 128,208 of APFE031676652.1, read as the reverse complement.
AACTCACAATTTTTTCCTTCAAACTTCTCAATGTATCTACCAACCTAGGAGAATATATCTCTCCATGTTTTGCAATTGATCTATCCTATCTGACCAATGTCTCTTCAGGCATGTACATAGAGCCATATGAATTGTACTCAACTATTCTACTCTTCATCCCTAGTTTTCTATTGTCCCACAAACATACCATGCTAGATAAACCAAATAGAGAACATAATCAAAATCATACCTCAATGTATCCCAGGGAAGGGTATTACATCTGCACAAGCCAATCTAGATTAGAAAAATATAACATCTCAAGCATACCAAATCATACATGGATATCATAACCATAAAAATAATTATCTAACATGCATGCATAATAACATATAAACAACTGACATGCAAACATAACAATCTACATTTACCCAGAGGTCTAGTGTTGCAACCTCGCTCTTTTACCACTATGTAACCACCCCACCCCACATTTACCCGCTTTTACAAGCTCTCTGAGGTAAACATGAGCTGAGACTTACTATGACATGACACAACATCCAAGTTCCAGTTATGTATATGGGGTATACAAACTGGAAACATACTACAACCTCCTAGGAGCACCAAATCACCCAGATACCATACAACATTTGTTGATGAACTTACCCTGGGTTGGCACTAACTCTCTTCTTACCCTACACCCAGCCACACACATGCCAATTTTTTCATGTGGTTGGAAGGCTATAACTACACCCACAAGACTTTCTTCGAGCATTTGCAGCCAAAATATATCAATTCAAAGGATGCAGCTAGCAACTCAGATACATGTTTTCAAGCTAGTCTTCAAGCCACTGCCCAAAACTACCTAAACCTTTCTAGAATCAAGTCTAAAATAACCACAAGTATGCATAACTAGTACTTAGGCTCATATATTTTCCAAACATGCCTAATACACGATAAAAAAAATTGACAAACATATGGTAAAAATAGTAGCTATAGGTCATGAATGCATATCTTATCATGGTCTCATTCATCTCACCAAAGAATCATCAAGGAGGTTCACTACCCTTCTCAAGCTAGCTGGATCAAAGACTTGTTAGCTCATACATTCACATAATCATTCAATAACTTATCAAGCCATAAGAAAGATCCATAACAAGAGCACATCATATACCAAGAGTATACCATGCTTATAACCAACATTTAACCAGAATAAACCCATGATAAACCAGTCATAAAATCAACACAATAATGAATACATGCGCTCATATATCTCAATAAGAAATAAAATATAATAACCTATGCATAAAGCCAACCAAGCTAAGGACTTCCACATACCACCCGGCCATAGATTGGGTTGAACCAAATCTTTCTTTCAGTTATCATCCCCATGCCATATCCTAAGCATGAATATGGGATCTCATGGGATAAATAAAAATAGAACCAACCAGGGCTTCCAAAGACTAAACCACCTCAACCCTCAACCACAATGATTCACCTAAACTAGTCAAAAAATCACTAACACCAAACAAGCTTGGATGGATCTGACTTCTTCAACATACCTAGAGGAATTTTCCTATCTCCATCCATCTGTCAAGAGTTCTAGGAGAAAGTTTGTATGCACCCTCAACCCTTGGGAATTTTCGTGAGACCACCTCACTAGGATCTGAAATCTACCATCCGTCCAAAGCTTAAACCAAAAATAGGGAACCCACGACATCATGGCTATCCAGAAAATGGAAAGGAAAGGTTGAAGCAACTAACAATCCAGGAAACTCGCTTGCCAATGACAACAAACAGAATCAATAAACCAATGCATGCACCATGCATCAAATCGCAACATGCTAAATCACACATGCACATTTTTTCCTACAAAACCAAAACTATTTTATGGCCTTACTTTCTATTGTCCAAACTTCCTCTTGCACTCCCTTTCTTTCCTTTGCTTATATTTTCTTGTCCTTACTTGCTTCCCCCTCTCTCTCTTTCTTAGAGTATGATTTATGAAAATTGATCAAAGGCTTAGAAAAATATGTCAATTTTTTCTCAGGTGCCTTTTTATCATTGATAGTATCTTCCTTTCCTTTTTCCTTTTTTCTTTCATTTTCCTCTAATTTCCCTTGCATGCATATTTGTGTCTCTTCATCTTAATTTTCTTGTATTTTCCTTTATTTCTCATATTAAATTAACATTTATTTCCTCTTTTCCTTTTCCAATTTCCATAACCATTAATAAACCACAAGTGATTCCCATTGTAGCGTTTTCCCCACCATTCAATTTGGAATATATGTCCCATGACCTTGGCCTTATTTTATTTACATGGAAAATCAACTCGGGGTTATTACACTTGGGAGGATAGCTTTAGCAAGACCCTCTTTCTTTATTAAATATGGTCAACTTATTTAGCATTGACATTTTCCCCTACATAAGATCATTAGTAATCTTATCATATTTCAGGGCAAAAGCATGCAAAGTGAGGTCAAACTCGACATCTGGCTTAGGTTTGACTTCTACTTTGGCTTAGGGATGTGAAAGAAGAAATTTTGGATGAGGTTACATTTTGATCTATGGTTATAGCAAATGAATTGTCTTGATTAATGGTTTGATGGTATTTATCCTTTAAGGCATATGATATATGTCTTGAGAAAGCATCACCATATAATTCAAGGATGATCAACTGAGTAGGTTTGTACAACTTGGGTACTTCTTTAGTAACTTATCAAACCTTTTAGTGAAATATTTTACACTCTCATTATTAGTGCTTTTGGCTTCTTGTAATTTGGCCAATAGTTGCATGCCTTCCTTAATAGTGGACCATCTTTTTTTAAATGCCTCATGGAGTTAGTCCTAGTTTTTAAGTCCTTTGGTGAGAAAATTTATGTGCCAATCTCTATCATCTCCTTCGAAGGAGAGGGAAAAAAAATAATGACTATATCTTCTTCCTCAATCACCATCCCACCAACACATTCGTAAAACTAATCCATATGTTTTTTATCCATTAATACATCAATAACGTTAAACTTAGGAAATCATTCCTTATACTTATTAGAAATTTTGTGGGGAGACCCCTCAAAGGCACTCATGTCGAGGAGCTTGAACACAGTGCTAAGCCATAACTTGGCCATTGTGATTAAGGTATGAGGACTACTGAACAAATTATTTATGACAGGGGAAAATGAAAATATAGGGGGAGAGGAATAGGAAGTGATCTTACAAGTAGTTCTCTTTCTAGGAGGAATGGATCCTTTTGACCAACTACAATAGGCTAGGGAACATGAATTAGTTATGGGAGTTTTCATATGAGAATTTCTAATGCAAGCATTGGAATATTTTGATTAATAAGATGTGAAGCATAGACTTATCATTTCAAGGAGGAAAACTCAACTCCTCCCTGGAAGTGATGCCAAAATAAATATTGCCAAAAAATCTAACATACCTAGTGCAAAGCCCCATTAGGCAAAACCAAAATTTAGGGAAATAAGAGATTGATTGTCGCTATCACCTTAACAACCTTTCTCCTATTATTTAGTTGTATATAACCACAAGGGAGGATTCCCTAAAATGTCACATAAATGATATTCAATGAAAATCTCTTAAGGTGATTGAATGAGGTCTAAGATTTGAGATATAGTACTAGCAAGGCCTACAAGGCCTACATAATCTTTGCCAAATTTTAGTTACTTTATTCCTAGACCAACTATATGGCTTCTATAAATCAGCATTTTGGATATTTTCAATGATGAGGTGAGTGATGTCATATAATAGTTAAAAGAAAAGGTCAATGAGTAATAAACAAAGGGGAAATACCTTCAAATAGATATTTAGGATCTAGGGTTTAGAATTTAGTTTTAAGTATGAAACTATGCATAAAATGAAAAGGAATGATAATTTCATCCCTAAAGGAGGGAATTAATATGCAAATAATGTTGTGTTTTTCCTTTATATAATTATTAATTGTATTTCCTACTTTAAGAACAATAGGAGTTATGCCATTAATGAATTTACCCAGTGAATCCAGGTCATTGATGGCATGACTCTTGTCATCATTTTTGGAGCTAGAAGGTACACACAAAGTAGCACCCGCATCTCCAACATGCTTAGCATCATTATCATTACCCAAGGGATGCCTTAAACTAATTATCAAAGAAATAGAAACATCCCCAACTAGTGTGTCAAGGCCACATTCAATTTTTGATTTATCCATCTCTAAATTGGAGAACTCCCTACCCCATGCCTTACACACCTTCAATACTAAACTCCTTCGACAATCCTTCATCCTCACAGAGAGACCCCTTCTTCTTCCAAACCCTTTCAGTTCATTTTCTAGAATAGTCTTTCAATATTTATCCATACGCATGGCACCTTGAGCATCAAAAAGTTATATTAACATAGTCCAATGACTACGAGTACCTCTTATCTTTAAAAATTGATTCAACTATCTTAAAATTTCCTCTGCTTACATTTATATCAAATAAAATCCTTTTAATCAGCTTGAATCCTTTGAAAAGGAATCTATCATAGTTTTTTCCAAGTTGGTTACCAATCACACATAAAGCTTAAACATTCTAGAACTCAACGAGGAGCCCTAGAAATTTTATCCACATCTAGATGCCTAACATGGTCTCTTCCCTAACATAAAAATAGGGTGCCAAGATTTTATGGAAAGGTTTGATCTATCCATAAACAAAACTTATTTTAATACAAAACTACATCTTATTCACTATGAAAGATGAAACCAAGCCATTGTCTTACTAATAAATGAGTTGCTAATGTATAGCCTGAACCTGGACCAAAATTATCCTCTATCCATCTCAAAAGGAAATCTCCCCTACCCTCCTACCTAGAAACTTGCCCACCAAACTGCATTCTAAAAGGTCAAGGATCACGTTGAGTAAAATATCTTCCCCAAAAATATAGGAGACATCCCCTCATCGAAACCCAAGTAAACTGCATGTTCCTTAGCCACTTCTTTAATGTTACCTTCTGCTAGCAGATTTGTATGGTTTAAACATGAAGGAGGGTGCTTGTTTTCCCAAACTTTAACTCCCAAGGTAACAAAATTAGTTGGATACATTACACATAAAGGTATGGCTTGTTTAGGAGGGTCATTATATGGTCCAAAATTTAACCTATTTTGGCATTTGTATCACCAGTATTATCATTTCTCATGCCATTTAATATTGGACTCAAAAAATCATTCTCTTCATATTGTCTAAAGTATGAGGAAGTGATTTTTCCTTCCCCAAACAATCAACACTTAGTCTCCACATGTGATTCTACATTTGGTGGAGGGAAAAAGACTTAATATTTAGACTGAACATATCTTAAATAATCCACCAATTGGTTCGTTTATTTTATTATCGTCCACTTCCAAACTATTGCTCCTACACTTGCCTTGGTATCCCACAAAAACCCTCATTTCGTCCACCATTCCCTCGACAATATCTTACCCTTATCTACAAATTATAAAATAAAATGTGTGTAAGATCAATGTATTCACTTACAATAAAAATATGTCATTAAAAAAATAAAATACCTTTCTTTCTTAGAAAATAATATTTTTTACCAAAAAAATTACAGGAATTTATTTGAAATTT
>APFE031676652.1:83467-103818 GCA_000404065.3 Pinus taeda | reverse complement strand
ATAAACAATTATTTTTAGTTAAATATATAAATGATTTACTAACTTGTAAGAGTCCTTTTCTTATATAAATTTACCTATTTTAACTATTTTACAGGAATAATCATAATTAAAATATAATAATTATTTGGCTGGGGTCATAAGGTCGAAATTAGCCGTTATAAATCTAGCTGTTGGAGTCTCTACCCATACTATTTAACTAGCTAAGCTGGATCGGTTCTTCAACTTGTCCTGACGATGAACCACACTGGTTGGTTCGAAACGCGTCGACAAAAGATTATTTATGTGATTTCGCCGAAAATTATCTAAACAATGATAAAAACAAATTTATTGTAATGTTATTTTTATAATCCAATATTTTATGAGCAAATTTTTTTAATTATAGTTTATTTTATAGAACAATCAATTATGTATTTTAATTTTATTATAAATATTTTGAATTTTTTTATTTAATGATTACATGTTGCTATATACCTTTTGAAAATTAATTGCAAAGATTAATTAGATATTGTCTAACTCTTGTATTATAAGTATAGGTCACAACTTTATGATTTCTACGCTTTACTATGGCTAGAAAGCTAGTTTTGTTTAGAGGTTTGTACACTTAATTGTGTGTAATATTGATTTTGTTTTGCAGTGACTATTTTTTAGACATGTTTTATCAACCATTTTTTTTCTATGTTTTCTATAGGCAGGGACTATGTTGCTCACAACCCTTGTTTGAATAAGAATTTAGTTAGAATGAATATGTATGAACTATCTATGCAATAGAAAAATATTTATGCTAATTTTATGATTATAGTTTCAACCATATTAAGCTTTGTAATTTATAAAAATATATTTGCATTTTTTATTTAAAGTAAGTCATTTTGCATGTAATTTCTGATGCAGGAGCATCAAGACCATCCTCTTTTGTAAATATGGAATAAAGAGGGGGTGTGATTATTTTAAAATATTTTGTTATTTTTAATAAAATAGGGAGTGTTTTTAGGCATAAAAGCAATAGATGGGGATAAGGAAGGCTTTTCTTTTTTAGAACAGGGAAAAAGATGGGAAAAAGCCTCAAGATGCTTTTTACCCTATGTATGCATTGCATGTAGACACTTAGAGCTTTTAGTTGGGTGATTATAGATCATGCTTAGTTTTTATAAATTAGGAATGCTGAGGCATTGAGAGGGCAGAGTGAGGTAGTGTGTGAGGTCTCTGGTTGGGAGCCTTCGGGAAATTTGTAAGGGCCACAAATTCTAATTATTTGGCCAACACAAGTTTGTAAGTTCTCATTTTGTTCCAGTTTGTATATATTGGTTGATTGAGAAATTGATTGTTGAATTCTGAATTTAGAAGTTGAATAGTATGCATGTGATTCGATTCTGGTTATGGAAAGTGGCCATCGATGGTTGGTGTCAAACCTGTTACAAATTACAGGCTCTTTAATAGTAATTAGATTGACAATACAAGTGGCAGTAATTCGGCACAGGGAAATCAGCGGTGAAATAATTATGCCTTAGCGTGTAAGAAGTTCCATCGAAATGTCATGAAATATGCCTAAGTATAGATTCCATTCTTGCCGAGAAGATTACATTACTTTTCTGTATTCAGCTCGAAGATATTGACGCCATGGTGAACGGATCAATCGGATCTGTCAAACAAAAACGCAGCAGGAAGAGTGGATTGGTTAATTGCTGCATTAATTCCATTTGAATGCAGATATGGTCCTGTGTATGGCGGAAGACTAATTATATAACTGATATATAATGAAAGACTGGTTTTTGGTCGAAAATTAAACCACTGAACTGTGGATTCATGAACTGTAAGCTCTCTCTGTGTGCGCTTCATAACCATTTTTGAAGGTTGATACGATTATAATTGTTGCACGTTGAGAGCTGTGTTCATAATAAATCTGGTTTGCGCATATTAAATCAGTGGGGGCGTAATTATATAGGTGTTGTGGAATGGTGAAGGACCGGGTGTGTGCGCAGTCCAATTTGTTGTGTGGTTGTATTCCTAAACGTTGTGTTATAATTAATTCAATCCCTGAACCAGTCTTTGCGCGGAGGTTCCTTATGAGTTGAATCTTCAAGTCAGTTACACATCGGAAAAGGTTGAGTTTGAAGATCCTGGTTTGCAGGGTAGCCAGCTCTGCATCAAGTGGTATCAGAGCGGGAATAGCTTTCTTTGAAGGTTCAAGTTTTTTGTTAATTGCATGTGATGATTTTCGGACTGATGAATTTTGATTTACAGGAAAAGTGAAGAAATCTCAGCGGGAAGAAGGAGAAGTGAATGTGGCAAAGTTGCAAATGAGAGAAGCCTACAGGAGCAGTAGAAGATGCTCAAAAGGTTCCAGCAGAGGACCAATGATTACCAAAAGGCCAGATCCGGAGGGAAGGATTGGTGAGGTAAGTGGCAGCAGGAGAGCTTGCTATTGCAGAGGCTTCATGCAACGTATAGCTGAAGAACTTATGGCAATGGAGAAGGCTACTAAAAGTCATAAAGGAGAAAGCAGAGGTTCAAAAAGAAGCCACAGAGATGAGATGACTACAGGAGTTTGAGAAAGAAAGATTGCAGAAATAAAGGCACAGTTACAGGTACTGGAAGAACGGCTGCAGGAGCAGGAAAAGCAGAAAGGAAAATGGATCTTTCCACTGAAGGGAAAGAGAGTGATCTGGCAACAATTGCAGCGAAGGTTGAGGCAAATTCTGATTGCCTTGGTGAGAAAGGGACTTAGAATTCTTGTGCCAGAGATGAAATTTGAAAATCCCACATGCAGATTGGTTCAAAGGAAAATGTTGAAGGAAGCAGTGAGGACTAAAAAGACTTGCAGTTTAAAAATTGATGAGTTGTGTATGTTTACAGGTGTTGAGGAGGAAGTATAATCTTATGAAACTGTTACAACACAAGAGGAAGTTCTTATAGATGCAGAAGAAGTGAATCAGTCTGAAGCACAGATAAAGGAAGTAACAATTGATACTGAAAGCTTATGTATGTATGCAGGTGATGATGAGGTGCTTCAACGATGCTACAGAGAGATTGCATTGTTAGAATATTGGTTGGAGAATCCACAGCATGACAGGGAGATTACAGAAGAAAGAGGCCAGTGCAGTGAACCAGAAGAAAAAGTTGCAGATGAAATTGCAGGTGATGAGCCAAAGCATGTTGCAGAGGGACAGGAAGTTTGGGAGGTAGCAACATCTATGGCGACAGCAGCAGCAACATCCATAGTGACAGCTGAGACAACAGTGATAGCAGCAAAAGAGGCACTGAAGCCTTATGATTTTTATTCTAACAATTGTTTTGTGAGTGCAGGTTTTATTGAAGATGCTGGAGAAAGTCTGCTAGACAAAGAAATTAAAATGATGATGCGGAGGATGATGAAGGAGTCCTGGAAGAGACCAGCACCAGTGAAGCAAAAGAGGAGAAGCAAAAAAAGAAGACAACAGAAGATTGTGAAAGTGCAGCTAGTGGAGAGATGCAGCATAAAGTGTGGAGACCTGGAGAAGAACAACAAACAAAAGCAGCAGCAAATGGAAACTTGCAACACAAAGTATGAGATCCAGGCACATGATCAGGGGATCATGATTAATTTTAAGGTTGGGTGTATGATGCAGGAGCATCAAGACCATCCTCTTCTGTAAATATGGAATAAAGAGGGGGTGTGATTATTTTAAAATATTTTGTTATTTTTAATAAAATAGGGAGTGTTTTTAGGCATAAAAGAAATATATGGGGATAAGGAAGGCTTTTCTTTTTTAGAACATGGAAAAAGATGGGAAAAAACCTCAAGATGCTTTTTACCCTATGTATGCATTGCATGTAGACACTTAGAGCTTTTAGTTGGGTGATTCTAGATCATGCTTAGTTTTTATAAATTAGGAATGCTGATGCATTGAGAGGGCAGAGTGAGGTAGTGTGTGAGGTCTCTGGTTGGGAGCCTTCGGGCAATTTGTAAGGGCCACAAATTCTAATTATTTGGCCAACACAAGTTTGTAAGTTCTCATTTTGTTCCAGTTTGTATATATTGGTTGATTGAGAAATTAATTGTTGAATTCTGAATTTAGAAGTTGAATAGTATGCATGTGATTCGATTCTGGTTATGGAAAGTGGCCATCGATGGTTGGTGTCAAACCTGTTAAAAATTACAGGCTCTTTAATAGTAATTAGATTTGACAATACAAGTGGCAGTAATTCGGCACAGGGAAATCAGCGGTGAAATAATTATGCCTTAGCGTGTAAGAAGTTCCATCGAAATGTCATGAAATATGCCTAAGTATAGATTCCATTCTTGCCGAGAAGATTACATTACTTTTCTGTATTCAGCTCGAAGATATTGACGCCATGGTGAATGGATCAATCGGAGCTGTCAAACAAAAACGAAGCAGGAAGAGTGGACTGGTTAATTGTTGCATTAATTCCATTTGAATGCAGATATGGTCCTGTGTATGGCGGAAGACTAATTATATAACTGATATATAATGAAAGACTGGTTTTTGGTCGAAAATTAAACCACTGAACTGTGGATTCATGAACCGTAAGCTCTCTCTGTGTGCGCTTCATAACCATTTTTGAAGGTTGATACGATTATAATTGTTGCACGTTGAGAGCTGTGTGCGTAATAAATCTGGGTTGCGCATATTAAATCAGTGGGGGCGTAATTATATAGGTGTTGTGGAATGGTGAAGGGCCGGGTGTGTGCGCAATCCAATTTGTTGTGTGGTTGTATTCCTAAACGTTGTGTTATAATTAATTCAATCCCTAAACCAGTCTTTGCGCGGAGGTTCCTTATGAGTTGAATCTTCAAGTCAGTTACACATCGGAAAAGGTTGAGTTTGAAGATCCTGGTTTGCAGGGTAGCCAGCTCTGCATCAATTTCATATATAAATTTTTGAGATAAGTTCACCAATACGTAATCCATAATAAATATCATTTCATAAAAATAAACATCATGATGGTAATCATATAAAAAACATAAACATCATCTAAAATACACATTCAAATACATTAACGTCATCTAATTTTATACACCTCTAGCACATATAAATGCCATTAACTAGAACAAAAATCTAATAATCTAACAGGGCACCATCATCATGATCACATCTTATAAAAAATGAGCATTGTCTAACATCATCACCACACACATCCTCAAATATACATCTCATGTCAAATAATTGCTATAACATACACATCTATTTGCAAGGACATTAAATAAACATATCTAACATAGCCTAACAATATACACATTAACACCAACATATAAATTAAGTACATCAACATGAAAAAAACAAAAAAACACCATATATATATATATATATATATATACACACACCACACACAACACACACACAACAAGTCAAATAATTGCTATAAAATATCTGGTACAACAATACTAGTGTAGGCTTGGTATGTAGCAGAAGACGATGGATAGTCAACTGCCTCAAGAGTCAAAGTAGGAGGTGGAGGAGGAGGTGGTTGGTCTGCTCTTTGAGGAGAAACATGTAGTGGGTGAGGTGAAGGAGGAAGAGGTGGAGTACTACCATAATACTATGTATTTCCATGGCCATCCGTCCTCACTGCCAGTATCCTGGTATCTTCAACGATATGATGCATAAGAGTCATCATATTGTGCAGCAAGTCCCTCCAAATCTCCAAGAGCCTAGGATCTTCTCTGATGTCTCAAGTTGTCACAAAGCAAACACCCGCCTCGACCAAAAGTGTAGAGATTCAGTCACCCAACTCCATCCTGAATCTAATATCAGACCTATGTGGTTGCATAACTGTGGGTATTTGCATCCGAAGATGTACCTCACCCACCACTTTCTCGACCATCTCCATTTTTGCATCCAGTGGGGGAGGAGGCATGTCCCCAACGAATGTGCCAATATCTACAAAATATATAGGACACAACAATAATTATACAATTTAATAAAACAAGTTAAAGAATGTGCTAGAATAAATTTAAAGAAAACACTAATATTACCTCTATCATTTGTTGGTTCATCCTACGTAAAGAGCATGTTGGAACACTATTTCCAATCCATCCACGTGTAAGGAAATGACACCATGATAAACATGTTGTCATCCTCACTAGTTAGTAGCCCTAGTGCATTGGTGGAAATCCTAGTCAGATACTCTAGTTGGCCCCTCTTGAGCATCATCTTGCTCGACATGTGAATTTGTACCTCAGTCATCGACCTAGGAGGGTGAAGGTCAAAATTAGGCCTTGTCTTCGATAACCTCTCAAAAAATAAACAAAATAACTTTGAAACAAAAGAGAAGTTAGACCTCCCATTTATCGTAGCATGACATCTATCTAAATCTATACAAAATTGTCGTAAAAAAATGGAAGACCATCTTATACATCATGGCCTCTGCACCAAAGAATTAACATAAAATAAAAGAGGGAAACCAATGTGCATCCCATCACTGGTAGAGTGTGCAATGGTAGTCGCTAATAGTGAGAGGCACCTAGCCTCCTCTACACCAAAAAAAGAGATTTGTAGTTGTCCACTAGACACCTGAAAATCTGTTAGAGAAACTATGTGATTGTTGGCATATCTCTAATACTAGATAAGTTGAGTCTCTATTACAACACCAAGGGGGACATTAGGGAACTGGAGAAAATCCTCCCCTCTCCTCGATAGGCTAGTGATACAATATATGTCTTCCTCAGTGGGACTAGTACCACATGTCAGGACCGACATGGAAAGCCTATCAGTGAACATCCCACCAACAGATAATTTGTACCAACAACACAAAGCGCCCCTTCAGGGATGTAACCTCTTGATATAACTTAAGGAGGCATTCATTCCCCAAGAGGCCTTGATTCGCTATTGTAAGAGGGTAAGATTATAAATCTCTCTCCCTCTACTGTTCTTCCCACTATCGTACCACATTGTATTGGTCTACCCTTTGCTCTTGTTGTTGTTGCTCCTCTCTCTATTGACATCTTTGCATAATTGACATATAAAATACATCAACCTCATAAATAAAACACATTTCTTTTTATTAAATGAAAAATGTATTATAAATACGGACATATAACTTTTAATTAAAAAAAAATCAACCTTGGTGCACCAAAAAAATAGGAATGCACTGGACATGGTGCATACATCAAATTGACGCATCACTTTCGATGCACATACATACATAACATTAGTTATTTTTTACTTTTCAATGTGATGCATTGATATAACATTTCTCACTAGTGCATTTATTTTATGTTGATGCACTGCACTAGAAGGTACATGTTAACAAACACATTACCTTATAATTTTTTAATATTATGCAACATGTTCGGTAAAAATAAATGCATTGGGAATTTACTTTTACCAAACACACAACCCAAAAAAAAAGTTATGATGGTGCATCCTCAAACGTAACTTCTTGGTGTGTTGATCTTATGCATCATCGTAAAAATTAAAAATTTGAAGGTGATGCATCATGGAACTTCATGGCCCAATGTGTTTCCATTTACTAAATGGATGGAAGAATCGAAATTAAGGGAAGCACCATTGGTAGAGCACTTCATAGAGGAAAAGCTAACATCGATGCTTGAGAGCTCTACAACACTGCAAATGGTAAAAATTAATTTTATGGCCGGTAAGTTATTTTTAATTAAACCCTGTTTCGGTGCGCTCGAGTAACCGACATACCAATGTAGATTATGTAATAAGTGCACCGCCATTTTTTAAATTAAAAATCCTACCATGGTGTTATATGTTATTTACGCACCAAGGCATTTCAAAACATGAATAACATCAATGCTTTGTGGGATTATAGCACCGAAATGGTGAAAATTAATTTTACGATAGACATTTTTTTAAATTTAACCCTTGTCTCGTGTTGTCGAGTAGTATACATATCGATGCTCCAAATTCACCTGGTGCACCACTATTTTTAAATTCAAAACCCTACAATGGTGGACCATGTTGTATACACACCAGGGCATTCGGAAAAGGTCATAACACTGGGGCTTCGTGGGAGTATAGCATTAGAATGGAGAAAATGAATTTTACAACCAACATTTTTTTTTAAATTTAACACTAGTCTGGTGTTATTGAATAACATAGACAACAGTGCTGCAGAGATACATAGTGCATCGTTATTGTTTATTTTTTTCAAAATAACCCTCGAACAGTGCACCAATGTCTATTAAACACTAGGACGTATAGTTCTATCAATGACTCCAATGCTTATTATATGAGTAGTGCACCGATGTTTTTTTTAATTAAAAACTTTGCCATGATGCGCCATGTTTTCTATGCACCGGGGATTCCATAAAAATGGGAGGCACCAATGCTTTATGTGAGTATAGCACCAAAATGGTGAAAACCAATTTTACAACTAACAATTTTTTTTTAAATTTAACCCTTGTCTGGTGCTATTGAATAGTATATTCATTGATGCACCTTATATACGTAGCACACCGTTGTTTTTTATTTGTATAAAAAATAACCCTGGAATGTTGCACCATTTTAAGCAATGGGGCCTTTCATGAAATTAACGACACCAGTGCGTATAATATAAGAAGCGCACCACTATTTTTAAATTAAAAACCCCACAATGGTGCACCAGGGTGTTTGTATATGAGTTAAGCACCAGGGCATCGTGAGAGTATAGCACCAAACTAGGCAACATGAATTTTAAGACTAGCATTTTTTTAAAAATTTATCCCGTTTCTAATGCTATCGAATAGTATACGCATCGATGCACCTTATGCGCTTAGCATACCGTTATTTTTTTATGTTAAAAAAAACTTTGCCATAGTGCACCATATGCTTTAAGCACTAGTGTATGCAATTATAATAACACACTGGTGTGTTAGTGTATTATAGATGCACTACTAAAAAACATCCTAAAACATTTGCCTACCCAGCCCCTCTAGTGACCTCTGCTACAAAAAAAAAAAATTGGGCTATTTTTATACAGATAGAGGCTAGGATTTTGGATTGATAAAGGCAAAGTGTTTAGAATTAAAAGAGTGTTTAAAAATGGCGGAATGTGATAGTCGGAGATGGCGGGTATTAGCTATATGTTCTTTAAGTCGAGCTTTGAAAAATGGTCAATGCATTTGATGTAAGACTTCTTGAAGGAAAAAGGAATTTGATAAACCCCACAACTTAGCATGGGGTTAGACTTATCTTTGGCTAACCAAAATATCGACTTAACATTTCTATGGGGTTTAAAAATGGTTTTTATGTTCCTTGTTGATAAGATCTTAGCAGTGAGATTGGTGGTTCCTTTTATGTAGGGGAGAGAGACTTGGCCCTAGGGAGGAGAGGAAATAGAGAGGTTGGACTTGGGATTAGAGACAGCCTGCAATGATTTCTTGATCTGAGATGAGGTATATCTATTGGCTCTGAAAGCTTGGAATAGGTGGGCTTTTTCTAAGGGAAGGAATTGAGGAGCCAATATTTTAAGGGCTTGAGAGATAAGAGTTTTTAGAACAACTGACTTTTAGGATGGGTGGTGGTGCGAGTGGGCATGATGATAATAGTCAATGTGAGTCTTCTTTTTGTAGATTTGAAGGGTTATAGAGCCATCATGTCTTCAAGTAATAAGGATGTCTAAGAATGGAATGGATTTATCATATTTGATTTCCATGGTGAATTGAATATGAGGGAAAATGATATTGAGATGAGAGACTAAGGAATTAAGTGCTACTAAGTTGTGTTTCCAAATGACAAATGTGTCATTTACAAATTAGAACCAACACTTCAATTTTAGATGCCAAAATTTGAGAGCTTTGGTTTCAAAGTATTCCATGAACATTTTAGTCACTACCAGAGATATTAGTTCGTTGCAAATTACTATTATAATAACATATCTATCTTGAAAATTTGTTTCCCATTAATATAAATTTACTCTTTTTTCCTTATTAATATTTTTTTAATAAAATGTTGATGTATTTATATTAATATGAGTGATTGGGAAAATAGTTTTCTTGACTTTTTTCTAGGGTTGATTTTAGTAGAGAGACATGTAAATGTGTTGTGATAAGACTCAAAGAGTAAGCACCCCTCTTCTCTAGATATATTTAGACTATTTAGACTTCTTGCTATGTTATAAGTTATTGGTATATCTAGTTTATGAGTGATTAGATATACTCTTGATGTCAATTTACCATGATTAAAAAAAAGTATTTATATTAAAAATAAATCTAAATGCTTAAAATATTTTATTCTGTCAATAACTATCATTAAAATTCATTAATATAATTGAATAGTAAAATCACAACGTTTCATTACTTAAATCACATTTTTAAATATATAAAACTAATACAACACCCTCGTAAACCAAATAAACATTTAAATTATACCATTTAAACCATTGAAATCTATACCCAAAAATAAACATAAATTTTTCAGCTACACTTTATTAATATTAAAAATTCAATATATTTATAATAATATTACTATTTATATATAAATACATTATAAGCTATTACAGAGTAGCTACATACAACGTCAATGCCCAATAAGAAACTTTCTTGGTGTTACTCTTTCTTCATCATTAATGTACCATCTATTTAAGGTTGTTATCTATGTAAAGTTCCTTCGCTATGATATTATCCTATTGCTCACTCCTTTAAAGTCAAGGTATTTACTCTTAGCAGGTTTCCAAAGCTATTATAATGCATTTGTACAAAGTCAATATAGGGACATATCATACAAATTTATTCCTTATCAAGAAAGGCGTTGTTTCTGAGGCCATAATTTTATTTGGATGGCAAAATTTTAGTTGGAATTTATGAAAAAAATATTAATAAATATAATATTTGGAATGTTTGAATAGTTTTTTTAATAGTGGAAAATTTGTAGTATTATCAAAAATTTGTAAGGGAGCCACAATCTTAAAATTTAATAACTCTAACTCAAATTTTCAAAAAATTCCAAAATCTTTCCATTATTTTTTTAATCAAATTGTGATCTCAATAAAACTAAGACATCAATAAATACTTCATTCTTGCCTTGTAAGTTTCCATCACTAAGGTCATATCCATCACTCTCCAAAATCCGCATCAATGTATACTTCATTCTTGCCTTCTAAGTTTCCATCACTAAGGTCATATCCATCACTCTCCAAAGTCAAGCATGGGAAATTTGAGCATTCAAAATCCTTCCATTATTTTTTGAATCAAATTGTGATCTCAGTGGACTACGACCTCAATAAATACTTCATTGTTGCCCTGTAAGTTTCCATCACTAGGGTCATATTCATCACCCTGCAAAGTGAACAGATGGAAAATTTGGAAAAACACTATGAGGAGAAATGTTAAATTTATTTAAAAATGCATGTGACACAAAGAAATATGTACAGTCAACATCATGTAGTGGATTCCCAGCCAAGCTGTTGTACAAACGTGAAACCAATTCAACTCTATTGAGATTAGTTTTGTTGTTGCTCCTGTAATCACTCGTTCGCGCACAAATGGCTTGGCTGCTTAGTTTTTTATTTATCTATTATTATGGTGAACCTGTTATCAGCGCTCAGAGTATATCCAATCATCAGACATATTATAATAAGAACTCAGATGATGAGAAAACTGCTCCTTAAACATTATCACAACTTACTTTTAACTAATATTTAATCACGCATAGAAATTGTAATGATATCAACTCTGACTCAGCAGCCACTCTTGTGATTCGTTTGGTCAATTACAACAGCTAGAGATGTCAGACCATCCAGCCAAATTGCTTGAGTTGCGCACACACAGATTGCAATGATACCAAGTGTAGCTCAGTAGCAACTTTTGCCATTCGTTTGGTCGATTACAACAACTAGACATCTCAGACTGTTCAGCCAATTGCTTGAGTTGTACACACGCAGATTTTAATGATACCAACTCTGACTTGGTAGCAACTCTGGCCATTTGTTTGGTGAATTACAACCACTAGAAATCTCAGACCATCCAAACAATTGCTTGAATGAAATTGATGATTATGATAAAAGCTCTGTTCCATAATTGCTTTTCCCCGTCCTATATGCTAGTTATAGTAATTAACTCATTCTCTTTTGTGAGAACTTTGAACCTATTGTAGATTTGTACACCTTCCTTATGTTGGTTGAATCATGTCCATAAGTTGGACTGGATCAAGTCACTATAGCCAAAATTATGTTGTAGGCGTATTTACTCAAATCAAGGCAAAATATTTTTATCTTGATTGTAGAGGTATGATATAAGTTAATAATTATATGTAATGAAATTTTTAAAAGGTTGAGGAATATTTCATTGTTAGCTTATTAGTGTGTTAAGGTAAGACTCTAGCAATCAATTAACATGTTGATCATTATTAGTTTAGCATTGACCATGTTTAACTTTGCAAAATGAATATTCATTTTTCAATGTTATTGAAAATTTTGTTTTCCAAACATTTGATTTGACTATAATTATTGCAGCCTTTGCACAATAAAATGATATGGATAATTGCCTCAAAATTTTTTGCCATGTTTTCTAGATGTTGTTGCAATATTTATGTCATGATGTTTAGATATGTGTGCAATGATTTTTCATAAAATTAAAAATCTTTGAAAATAGCTCATACTCATGTAAATAACATATTTACCATCAATCACTGCCCACCATAATTTAAGCAAGTGTTTGGATTAAAAATGAATAATAACAAGATGTAAATAAATATACTTACCAAGATTTACTTTCCATCAATTACTTGCATAAAAAATGAATAGTAGCAAGATGTAAATAAATATACTTACCAAGATTTACTTCCCACAGTTACGTATGTGTTCTTCAACACTTTAACAAGTAAGAGTAAAAATGTAAATGTGCAGACTTACTAGTGATTACTACCCACCAAAATCTTTAACAAGTAAGAGTAAAAATGTAAATGTGCAAACTTACTAGTGGTTACTACCCACTAAAATCTTTAACAAGTAAGAGTAAAAATGTAAATGTACAGACTTACTAGTGGTTACTACCCACCAAAATTTACCATGCACATGAAAGAGTATGAGCCTGAGCATGCAAAGATTAAGTTCGAATTGGAGTTGTTTATAACCAAGAATTTGGTGGCCTGAGGAGAGCATTGGGTATGGAAGGTGAGACGATTGTGGGATGAGTTGGAGTTGTTTATAACCAAGAATTTGATGGCCCCGGGAGAGCAATGGGTGTGGAAGGTGAGACGATTGTGGGATAAGTACTGGCATAGTAACAATAAAAGGAATAAAGGTTTTAATGGAGAATTTTTTTAGTTTCATGTAAATGGGCATACAATTGTAAGACCTAGTAGGAAAGAAGGTTTTAATGGAGAATTTTTTAATTTCATGTAAATGGGCATATGATTGTAAGAGCTAGTTAGCTAGACATACTCCTAGTAAATTAATGGTAAAATCTGCACCTATGTGATACGATTCATGGATACCTTGGTTATGTATTTTGAGGGGTCTAGGTCCTGGTTATATATTTTGAGGGGTCTAGGGCCTAGAGGTGAGCAACTAAGGCTCACTTGGCTAATTTGGACAAATGCACATGGTAAAATCTACACCTATGTGATAGGACAGGGCATCTCGATTCATGGATACCTTGGTTATATATTTTGAGGAGTCTAGGGACTAGAGGTGAGCGACTAAGGCTCACTTGGCTAATTTGGACAAATGCACATATAAATAACACTTGATTTATCCTAGAATACGGTTATGGGAAAAACTATCCAATCTATTATTCCCTTGACCAAACCCAGCTAAGGCAACCAAGTGAGCCTAAACTTCCCACTGCTAGGCACATTACAATGGAATATATGCAATCCATTTTAAGGGCTTCATTACATGTAATCCATGGGCTAGAAAACCAACACTATTGACCTAGTTAAGTTTAACCTAACATTTCCCCCTTTAAACTTGACTTGGGGCTTCCCTTGATCAAATTTGGTCAAATCGGCTAAGTGAGTCTTTACCACTCATCTCCATGCCCTAACTCTCTCAAAGTATAACTAGGCTATCAAGGAATCTCACATGATATCCCTAATCACATAGGTCAATGTTTAGACTTCATTGGTAATTTACCATGTGTATACATGCCTTGTTATATCTTATAGTCACATGGCAATTAACATGTAATTAAAAAAAAATCAAATTCACTTAAAATTTTATTTTAATTATTATCTGAACACTTGCAAATCTTGTCATCTTCTTTCCTTCAACAATGCCTTTTCCTCTTGGATTTTATTTATCAATGCACAAAGCATCTAGGAGCCATCCATGTTGACATCATGTTCCATGAGAATATCTACTAGGGGACCTTGCATCAAATTCCAGTACCCTTAACTCATCCCCGAGCCATGATATTTTCTACTACTAATGAATAATTTATAGGCAGGAGTTAAACTCAAGTTTTCGAATGATAATCATGATGCATCCTTTCTAACACCTCATCTAGATTCAAGGAATGTTACATGCACTTTTTAGATAATCACTCTTCTATGTCCTCTTAAAACACCTTGGAATGTTTCCTAGCATCTTTATATAGCTTGTCACATGATCTGAATGGAAAGTGGTATCCACCCATGGTATTGAATGATGTAATTCAATAAAGCATTGAAAATACTATAAATAATGGGTCTTGGCATTCAAAAAGACATATTCGTCCACCACAATGTAGTGGTAAAAAGTTTCTCTCATTTAATAATGTGTTATCTTGAATGGTTAACTTTCCTTTTATTTGTTGGCATGTATTCAATATGTATTTTTATCAATGTTTTTTAAAATAGATTAAGGGAATATTGTGTGTTTTATTTCCTCTCTCTTGGTGTTCAAGTCTCCCATATATTGCCCCCCCAAGGTCTAGATCATCACATGTAGCAGAGATCCTCCATGCCATTATCTCTAGCTATGGTCAAGGTGAGAGCACCCCATAATGAGCTCTTAGTCAATGTCGGCGTCTAAACCTCAGTATGGAAACCATTGAGCCATAGCTCCAAAGAAACCAAAATAGCTTTCTCTAGATCTCATTGATTGACCTTCAAACCTCTAGCTTATAATTAACAAACCCCATTTTGTGTGGGGATTTTGCCATAAAATCCTTGTGCTTGATTGCAATATCTAGTTTTTCTCCTCCAACCTCTCTATGTATTCAAGATTTCTTCCATTAAAACCCTTGGTCTATACTCGAGCAGTCATAGCATGGGGAAATCTATTTTATTTCATCATCTTCTATAACACAAACCTTAAATCACTTTGGTTCCTTAGAGAATCCAAGTTACCCTTGATTTTATACCATTTGTTTAAAAATACAATGCAAGAGGAAATAATCAAAAAGAAAATCTAATAAAATGTGTCAAGAAAACACCATTATTATCCAACCGGAAATCAACTCGTAATATATCTATTAATCTTGGAAAAAATACATTGGAGTCATCAAGCCATTAAATAGTCTATTTTATATCAAGTATCATAGGGAAAACCATGGGTTATCGAAAGCTTGGGTCCTAAACTGCCAATGGTAAACCCATTAATTATCATGTCAAAACAACTTTATAATCAACTCAAGTTTAACCTAACAAATTTATAGTAAAATTATTAATGTCTCTAAATAATTTGCTTCTTTATTAATACTGGGGAATTGTATTCCTTTCATTTTTATAATATTGTGAAAAATAAAGTGTTGTATAAAAATTTGTTGTACAAGGAAGGTGATTGGGTACCATACATCCAATCAAGTGCATAACTAAACATATGTATGTTTCCTTGTTTTCTAATTCAAAAATTATAATGTAATGTGATGATCCCAAGAAAGTGATATTGTTCATGAAAATTCTCAAGTGTTTGTTATAGTGCTAGTGTGTTATTTGATAAATGCCAAGTGCAAGTTTGCATAAGAAATTTTTTTTTTGGATTTACATTCCATACAATGGGTTGAATCTTTATTTTGAATTTATGCACACTCACACAAACAAACCCAAGCATTTGGAACTAGCAATAAAAAAAAGTGTACACACACATATCCAATAAGCATCTGGGGTAGAATGCATTAAAATTTGATTTGGATGTATTGCCTAAATATATATTAAATGGGGAGATTGAACTAGAACCAAGTCCTATGGTTGCTCATTACATTACACAAAGTATGTGACTTGGAAATATAGAATTGTAATGAGAATTGAAGATATTTTCCATTTATTCATGGCCATGAAACCATTTTGGTGATGCATGATTTTAGATTAATTGTTGATTATGACTACAGAGACAACCAATTTTCATTTTCGCAAAATATCTCTACTGGTGAGACATGAAAGCTATAGTATCATAGTAGTTGAATCTTTACCATGAAGCAACTATCAACACTTTTAGGAGAAAGAAAACCTAGTGGTACATGTGCATAGATGGAGCACAAACGTTAATGAAGGTTGGACCAAAATCTTGCCAATGTGATGGGATGGTCACATGATGATGTTGGGATAGATTTAAATGTTTTCTATAAGAAATTGTAAATATTTACATTAGTTAGTGAGTTTGTTTTTATAATAAGTTGGAGGAATTATTTCCTAATGTAAATATAGTTTTAGTTTCCCTTATTTTGTGGAGAAGGGGAAACGATTCATCTTGTTACTCTTGGTTGTCCCATGTTAGCTTTCTTTTAAATAGAAAGAGTGTTTGAGAATAGAAGCGTAGTGGAGGCAAAAGAGGAGGAGAAGAAGAGAAGCTCCAAAGTGAGGAGAAGAGGCATAAGTCGAGAGGCATAGGCTGCACATGCCCACATTGTGTATCTGACCAATTTAATGTATAGTTGAATTTGATTGATGAGCAGTTGTTTGTATGCCTCTGCGTGTGCTAACTTCTTTTTCTGCATAATGTTAGTGAAGTTGTTTGTCTACACTTGTTGGGTCAATTTATGTTAAAAATTTGGATGTGTTGAGAAGTGTAGTGGTTGTAGATGTTATGTATTCATGGTACACTATTATTGGACATTATCTTGTCATTGGTAGCTGATTACCTATTGTTGATATGTCATTGGTGCTAGTATATCGTATGTTGAGTTCGTATTGAAAGGAAATCTGAATATTGTGGCCTCAACCATGGTGTCGTTGTGCATGGTTCTTTTTTATTTTGGTTCAAATCCATGTGGTAGAGTGTTCCCTGTGCTCTAGTAGTGAATGTGTGAGATTTACAACATTTTGAATGCTATCACTATGAAACATGCACTATGCTTTGGGAATGCTGTAAAAAATGCTTCTTTGATTGTTTTTTCAACTCGCAAAGTTGTATGGTGTGATTTCCCATTTGTCTTTTTGGATTCCTATTGTAAAGTATGTAGAATAATGTGTGGTTGTGCCCTGGAATAGTGGTTGCATTATTTTATTTTAGTGATTGATCTGTGTTACAATAGAAAACTAGAGGACCCTGTTTTGTTGAATGTTGTCAAAACCCTTGTAGATTTGAGTTAGTCTTAGAAAAGAGGTGAAGGAAGGAATATGAAATCATTCCTTGTCAAGGAGTAATTTAATGCCATGGGAAGTCGATTAGAATAAGGTCAAGTCATTTCACCTTCCCGAAATTCAAAATACCATTTTTTTGGTGTGCTACGAAATCATTTCAAAGTGCCTACAAGGCTTTTACTGCACTATGAAATTATTTCACAACATCTATAGCCAACAGTTTTCAAGGTTGTGTATTAGGTTTTGAAAGCATGTTTTGGCATATACATTGCACCATTTGATGAATGGACATGTATTAAATTTGTTGAGGTGAGGAAAAGATTGGAAGGTGAGAGAAAACCCTCTCATGGAATTTATCAAAGTCAAATCCATATTCTTGAGTTGACTTCATATTTCAAATGGTTCCGGAAATATTCCATAATTGGGTAAATATAAAGTTGTTTGTGAAGTTAGTCCCAAGTTATTAGCAGTCGAGGTAACCTAATGTTAGGTCCCTATACTACTAGTGTAACCCCTTATTGTTATTAGTAAAACCCACGTATTATATTGTTGTGCCCATGTAGTCCCCATATCATTATTATTGTGCCCCATAGAAGCCTGCTATTGTTATTATTGTGCCCTTGCATTATTATTGTTATGTTGGCTCTGATTATATTATGACCCCTTAGACTCTTGTATATAGAAAGGAGGTCTTGTCATTTGTATCATCCAAGAATTATTCATTTGTGCAATGTAAAGGAGGTTGCCCCCTCGGAGAGGCTTATTTTGAAGGCATTGATCTGTCTTTTATATCTTTTTGTGAGCCGGTTTCATAATATTTGGTATCAGAGCTTTGGATTCTAAGGTTTCGCTACTCCAAACAGGTCATCATGGAATTTTTGCTATAAATTTATTTCTGCAACGTTTAAGAAGCTAAAACTAAAACTCATTTGAGAAGACATCTCTTTGAACCGCGGATCTGAATTTTAGATCTTGTCTCCCTATATTTTTGTAGATATGATCCAACGAAGTTAGAGTTTTTGTAAGGTCCAGAATTCCATCTCAAACATGTCATCGTGGCATTGTCGCTATAATTGTTTTTCTGCAAAGTTTCAGACACCAAAATTAAAACCTGTCTAAGCTGAAAACTGTCTGAAGCTCGGGCCTGACTTTAAGATCTTTTTTTTTTTATATTTTCGGAGATACAGTCCAAGACATTTAGGGTTTCTGCAAGCTCTCGAATTACATCCCAAATAGGTGACCTTGGGAAAATACTCATAACTTTCTCTTTAAGCATCAGATTGGAATTTAGTAAGAAGTTGCAGAAAGAGGATGGACTATAGTTTTCGATGTATCGGTTTTAGGTCCTAAGGTTGAAACTATGACACGTGGCACGTCGTAAAAGTTCGCTCTACTGAACTAGTCTATAATCACGTTATCGTGGGAGATTTGACATAGCTCTTCCTTGCAGAATCCAATCTTGATCAGGCTTGCGGGGTTATAAAGAGGACTTCGAGGGCTACTTTAACACACAATTTTAAAACTGGGAGATTTGAAATTACAAAGTTACAGTCGTTTCAAGATCTAACTCCTAATCAAGAAAAGGTGATATGAGGAATTTTGATGGCAGGGATCCATTAAATTGGATGCTATAGATGGAGCAATATTTTGATCTACATGAAGTGCAATTGTTACAAAAGGTACGTATTGCATCTTTATATTTAGAACCGAATCAATTTTTATGGTATGAAGGGCTTCGTTCTCGTAAATCACTTATCACGTGGTCAATTTTCACGGAGGAAATGATAGCACATTATGAGGATACGAAGAGAAACACCTTCCTTAGCCAATTGATAAATATAAAAAAAAAGGGTTCAATGGTAGAGCACATTGAGGACTTTCTAAAATTGAATATAAGGGTAAATGATATTCCACAGAAGCAAAGGATTGATGTCTTCATAGGGACTTTAAAGGAGAACATTCAACATGAGGTTCGTCTTTAGGAACCTGATTCATTGGAGAAGGAATTCAGGTTGGCAAGATAAATTGAAAGAGAAATTATGGAAACAAGGAATCCCACCCTTAACGACTATTATTATGGAAGTGTTTTTTCTCCTAGCCTTCCACAACCTACAAGGTTTACACCACAACAATTGGAAGAAAAAAGAGAAAAAGGGCTTTTTTACAATTGTGATAGCAAATACACTAAAGGTCATAAGTGTGCTGAGAAGAAATTATTTTACATAGATTATGAAGGCATAGGTGGGGTTCAAAGGAAAGTCACAAGCATAAGAAGAAAAGTGTCAAAGAAGTTGGACTCAACAGAATGAGTGATGAATAATTTGAGAAGGAGGTGGTTGAGTTATGGGAAGAACTCAATGTTGTGAAATAGTTGCTACAAGAAAGTTAACATGGCCAGAGTTATGACAAATCAAGAGGAAGAATAGTGTTTATTTAAATAACAAGAAGGTGTGCAACAACAGAGGAATGACAATAGTAAGAAGAATTTTGCAGGAGCAATTGTGTGTTCAAGTAAAGATTGAACAAGGAGGTAATGGTCTTTTTCTTTTAGTTAACTGTGGATTAATTGTTGATTACAGGTAGCAGTGGTGAATGTTTGTAGTCGAGGACAATGGCAAGGAACCTTGTAGTAGAAAGTTAGGAAAAACAACACATTTCTCAGAGGAAGAAGGTGATTAAATTTCATGTAGAAGCCATAAGAGCAGATGGTGCTTAGATGAAGATTCCAGAGGAAGGAGTCATCAGAAAGACCAGCAGAAGACTAGGCATGGAAGATCTTAGTATGTTATGCTTACTGGAAAAACCTGTGAACAATTTATGAAACCAACGTTTTGGACTAGCTAGGTGAGTCCATCATCAGGGCAATGAGATCTATATTTTGAGAAGAGAGAGTTGTGAAAATTATGGAGCAATTCATAGTAGTTTATAAAGATATTTGATATCTTTTTTGATTGTAATGTCGGCTAA